>PVLC010004324.1:0-55000 GCA_004027655.1 Graphiurus murinus
GTGGCCAGCCTCAGCTACCTAGTGAGGCACTCCGCAACTTAGTGAGACTCGGTTTCAAAATAAAGAATAAAAAATAGGGCTGGGGGTATAGCTTGGAGGTAGAATGCCCCTGAGTTCAATTCCCAGTACCGCAAAAAAAAAAAAAAAAAAAAAAAAATCAGATGCTAGAAGAACACTTTCCTTTATAGGAGAGGGCTTCCTTGTATTAAATAGTTTCACTCTCTGCTCTGTCTTTATATTAGCTAAAAGATGTTCCCAAGAGGTTCTAAGTCCCACCTCCAGAGTCCCTGGATTTATCTCCATCACCATTACCTTGCAGTCTATTCTTTTCCATCTCCTTGCCCTCATCTCAGCTTACCTACCCTCTTCTGTGTTCCTCAAGTGCCCCCAAGGTGACCCTGTCCTTCCTGCCTGGCCTGTCATTGCTCTCATCTCCTCTCAGCTTAGTGGTTCTAGGAGCCAACCTTTCCCTTCACACTCTTAAAAGGAATATTCTACAGTTGACATGCCATGAAATTTTGAATAAACCACCTCTTGTTCAGCTGTGCCACTTGGCTGTGTTACCTTGGACAGATCACCTAGGCTTTCTAGGCCTTGGTTTCCTCATGAATTGAAAGTAGCTATGGCTATTACCTGCCACATCTTCCAACCAGGCTTACTTGCTGCTCAATTAAAGAATTGTTGTGAAATTCCTCCTTGAAGGCTTGAGCCCCTTCCTGCTCTCCTCTTCTAAGTGAAAGATGCCTCCGTATTTTTAATGTTTTTACAAACCTCTAATATCTCATCAGAGAGTAAATGCAGAGTAATGCATTGAATGGAGAGATTTATGAAGTATTTGTTTTCTACATCTGATAATATTTCCAGAGTGTTTTAATATAAAAGCCTGCAACATTAGAGTGTATTTGTTGAAGATTAAACTTCCTACCTTAATAATGGTGCTTTATTTGGGGGACTTTTTCAAAACGTCCATAAACTTAAAATCATGTAGATAATATTCATGTTTCTTTTAACACAACCAGAACCATGATCATTTTATGGTTTTAAAGTGAATGTGGCTCTAGTAGGTTAAGAAATTGCTTTTGATAACATGATAGGAGCCATAAAATTTTGATCCTTTAACAACACTGCGTGACATTCTGCCTCAGATCCTTGATGATGGACAGTCTCCCAAACACAGTCAGTGTCAGAATCGGGCGGTTCATGAATGGAACGTGCAGCAGGTTTCTCACTGGTTAATGAGCCTAAATCTGGAGCAGTATGTATCTGAATTCAGTGCCCAAAACATCACTGGAGAGCAGCTCCTGCAGTTGGATGGAAATAAACTTAAGGTAAAGAATTATTTGTCTATGTTAGGTTACTACGTATCATTTGAATTGCTCATAGCACCTACAATGTTTTTATTAGATAAGAGCCGTCTGCATATTCCAGAGGTGATTCTCATCAACAGTCAGTAAAAAAGATGATGAATTATTTCTAAGTAGTCCATCAGGGGTCCTGAAACAACTGGTAGGCTGCTAGTTAGGAGAGCTAGGGCCTCCCTCCATTGCGTCACCTTGCAACACATGGTCCATGTATTAACTCTACTTACTTCCCATGAAGTATGAGTTTTAATAATGGCCAATGTGGACTTTTTCATCTCATTGGAGATCAGACCTAGAGCCATGAATCCTCCTCTCCTTATCATTTCTCTTCCACGCTTCCTCTTCCCTACACACCACTCCAAAGCTAGGGTGGCATTCTCCCCAGAACTTTCTTTCCTAAATGAATGCGGGCTGTCTTCCCTCCCCCTCCATTGCACTGTCATTTCTACTCATCTGGCCCATCTCTCCTAGAGACTGCAGTGGCACCCAACCCCGTGGAAAAGGGCAAAAGGAGCCGACAGCCAGCCCCACGTCCCTCCCCCATGGCCCCAGCCCCCTGCTAGGCTGATAGGTAGATGAGTATCTCTTGACGGTCCTGAAAAGGTTAGAGATCAATCAATAGCTTGTGAATATGAAGGCCCCATTGACAAGGCTGTCCCTGTTGGGAAGATGGATGCACCCCGCTGTTGATTCTGAAGGTCATGATTCATTTAAAGTACCAACCGGCTCCCCTTATTCTGAATTCCAAGCTCATCGAGCAACTCCTCATTATAAGCAGGCTTCCTTTATAGGTCTGCCCACAGGGAGAGAATGACTAGTCATGCTGACATGAGCATTCTGGCCCCAAAGACACTTGTGGTTCTCACTGTACATGAATACATTGGCAAGAAGGGAGCCATTTCCTTTCTCCCTGCCTTCTTGGAGCCCTCTGTGGCAGCGGGTGCCCACTCTTACCCTTTGAAAATATTGATGAGTTCAGCAAAACTTTTGCCTATGTCTACAGCCAAAGGTTGGAGAAGAAGAGTCCCATCTTTTGTTCATTCCTTCACTTATTAATTACCAGTGGGAAAGCATGTCCTTAATGAGTTTTAGGGTGCACTTTGAAGCAAGGGGCTTCAAAGAACAAATAAAGCACAGACCCCCAGTGTATACCAGTTTTTAGCAAACATAATCAGTTCTTGGCTCTTCTATATTTAAATTAGTTTCAAATTTGAACATACTGTGATATTAACCTCATCGTAAGTAGAAGAGTAATCGATTTTCAAATTTGGTTTGTGTGCGTCTCCTTTGTAGGCACTTGGAATGACATCATCCCAGGACCGCGCTGTGTTCAAAAAAAAACTAAAGGAAATGAAGATGTCTCTAGAGAAGGCTCGGAAGGCTCAAGAGAAAATGGAGAAACAAAGAGAGAAGCTGAGGAGGAAGGAACAAGAGCAGATGCAGAGGAAATCCAAAAAAGCCGAAAAGATGACATCAACTGCAACTGAGGGCGCAGGCGAGCAGTAAGGCTCGCCCCTTCTAGAGGGAGGCCCCGCCTCTTCCTGCCCTGTTCTCCAGAGGATGAAGAAGCTGATGATGGGGTAATGCTGCCCTAGGCAGATTGAGGAACCCTGTGTTGAATGACTGACTGCATTTTCTGCAATAATAGAATGCACTCTTAATTTACCTCCTGAAATAACCCCAAGCCACCTTTGGTTTATTAGTAAACCAGAGATCTCATTTGGGAGAGATGCAAAGCAGCTGTGTCTCTCTTGTCCTTACAAACATCCTGTGTTGTGTTGGGTGTGTTGTGCCTGTGAGAAGCAGCATGAGTGACCCTGCCAATAAGAACACAGCAGCCCCCGGTGTTGTTAATTAGGGCACCTGGGATTTTCAGTATGGGATCCCGCAGCTGGGCATTTACAATGTCCGTGGCAGAGAATGCCCTGCTGTGAGATCTGGGACCTGTACTTACTACCAGGACTACAGAATCCAACCAGTCCAGTATGTGTAAAGGCTCCCCTGAATCCTGTGTCTGGACGGTGGGACAGCCCCGCTGTGGAAACATGGGTGTTCTACCACAGAGTTATGTACTAAGGGAAAGAGCAAGCACGCGGTTCTGCTTGCTGGGCATGAAAAAGAAAAAAGAATTATAGTATTTGTTAACTATAGAAGAAAGCAAAAGCCTTAAGAATGTGGAGCTGGGTATACCTTGGGGTTTTAAGGGTAACATTTATCCTCCAGATGTTGCTGAACAAAAGAAAAAGTCAGACCTGAGTGCAGCAAGGGATGTTGGGAGCTGCTGTTTACTTTGTTACCACTACATGCTTGGTATTTCAGCAACACTGGCAAACACAACACAGTTTCTTTTTTCCCCCAGCAAATTGAACAGGAAATTGATTTTAAGGAAACCAACATTTTCAGGTTTCCTCTCCTGGGGAACATTCTGGCTGGTCTTCAACCTGCCTATGACACAAACCGGAACCCATCACATATTTTCTACTCAAAATTTCCCAAGTGGGCTCAGTTAATGTTTTAACAAATGTACTCTTAAGAAAAATAGAAATACCAGTGAGAGAAAATTTAGATTTGAGGAACATTCAACCAGAGAACCATTTTTTTTTTTAGCACATAGAACGTTCCAGTAAAGGAAAGTTGTCAGTTACATTTTAGAGATATTTTGAATGGTTTTCTGAGCCATTCTACACCATACTCTAGAGATTCCCACTTTACAGTTAAAGTTCACTTAAGGCTGTACATGGGATATACTTTAGTAGCAGAAGAACGTATGCTTATTTTAAAGCCAGTATTAAGGATTGCAGTATTTCACCAAACTAAATCGAGTGCAGGAGACCAGGGCAGAAAGAGGAGAAAATAAACTCATCTTGAGAAATTTTAAATGATGAGGTTTGGTTTTTTTTTTTTTATTAATCTTTTGTTATGCTTTTTATGCTTCTGTATCTCATTTTCTTTGCTGTGTTGGCTCTAAAAATGAGGTCATCCACTTTCCAATGGACAAGTTTGAAAGTAAGACTTGAGGCCAGGCAAATTCTTGAACAAGCTTTTTACTTCTACTCCTTGAGGTCCCAACTGTTCCCAGCACCGTCCCATGTCTCCACTGGAATTGTTCTATATGCAGAGCTTGGGGGAATGGCTCTTGAGGATTATAGGTGACCGATAATGTACGGGGACTCCTATCCTGATAGCCCCACCTCATATTTTTTAACATTGTGACTTTTTGTTTTTATTATGATTATTTGACTGTATGAGTTCTGAAAGTGTCTACACTAGATGTTTATAATCCTGCTCCTTCCCTCAAGGTCCATTTCCTTTTCTGTGCCAAAGTGGTAGTGTGTTCAGCTTTAGCTCCTTTGTCATCGAGTACAGAGATTCAGTCCTCAGAAACATTGATGTAGAGTAGCACTGTGTTTCACGGTTGTCAGAATCACTACTAAGTTTTTCTGTCTGTCTTCATTTGGAGTATAATAATGAACCTGCCATACTGGGTACTTGTTAATATCTTGAAATGTCTGGTGCTTTGCTATTTATTAATATCATAAGAAACTGGGAGCAACTATTAATGAACTATACAATTCAGTAATTCTTTCTAATACTAGAAGATTAAATTAGTAAAAAACTGGTAATACTTGTGCTTGCTATTGTAAAATTTTTGCTTTTCTTTGGGAAAAAAGTAACCTGGATCACACTGGAAGTTGCACTGTATTCATTTCAAAAATGGAAATTGAAGGATGATTATTTTAAGTTATGTTTACACTTTGGTAATATTTGAAAAAAATGAATGTATATATTGGAAGTGTCTGTAAGTCTCTGTTTCTGCCCATAATTTATGATCTATTATATTGCATTTTCTTAAATGTCTTAAAAGTATTGTTCTTTATTATAACTTTACTTTTACACTTCAGTGCTTACTTAGATCAATGTCCATCTACTAATGTTAAAAATCAAATTCTTGTTCTTCACATCATTTAGTTTATATAATAACCATTTTGATTGTTCAAATTGTAGTAGTTTTAGGTCTAAATGAATTATTTTAACATTACTACTTAAAATTGCTGAAACTGTAAAAGTCACTTGATTTGATTGTGCAACAAAGGATACAATATAAAACAATTGATACTAAAGCATGGAAACAAAGTGAAGGACCTCAGATCTTGCAAATATTTTGTTTTCCTATTATTTCTTTACTTGACTATAGTGCATGATGACTCGTGGGGCTCCAGTGTCTTGCACAGTTCCTACTTTAATGCTAGTAGTTTTCAGTGTCCATACAGTTTAACACAGAATTGTTACTTCATGAACCTTAAAAACTTTGCAACTTTTTATTATCAGAAAATGAACAAAAAGGGACTACCTGGTTACTCTGAACTATATGCTAGTAAAGGACAACTCACTATGACTTTAACAAAGGCCACAAGTGTCTTGGGGTATAGGTGATGCTTTGGGGGGTGCGTGGTGAGGCTAAGCTGTAGACAGAGAGCATTATAGGAGCTGGATCTGGATCAGGGTTTCCATGAAAGAATTTTATACCATATTATGTTGCTTAAGACCATCTCCCTTAAAGTAACTCATAGTTACATGATGCTTCCTTTCTTTTTTTCTTTACTCTCTTTTTTCCCCCTGAATCAGAAGTATTCTTCATTTGTCCATTTTAATAGTCTGATGAAATTCAGCTTTACTTTTGCGACAACAGAGTTATTCTGTAGCTGCCATCCTCTAGCTGGGTTCATTGGCCCACCCCCAACGTCACATATTTGCAAGCACACCATTCGTGACTGCGATGAGAGGTGCTAATGCCAAAGTCAGCTTTCAACTGGCACAAAATGGGAACATCTACCTGTGCTCCTTTGTTGTTGAGAATGAGGTGGAAAGAGGAAAAGTGAGAACCAAATTAACCCTTGCCATTCCCTGTGACCCTTTATTATTTAACTTAAAACCCCCAAATACCTCAGGCCCAAGCTACAAGAATATCCACAGGCTGTTTGATTTAACAATTCAACCCTATGGTTTTTCTGAAGACAAAGAATTCCCATCTAGGTACTTTGTGCAATAGGAATAAGATGTGCTTAAACATTACATTTTTTAAAAAGATAACATTTTATTATAGAAAATTTTGTTTATACAGATGCTCTAATTCATTTATAAGCAAGAAGAGTTATACAAACTAAGCTTCAAGAGGACACTCAAATGTTTAACAATAGCGTTCAAGAGGATTCTAGAGGAAGGAGTCCCAACAATTCTAAGAGAAACATCTGTATTTTCAGTATGTTGCAGCCCTCTCATTACACTTAGCTATCAAAGAATTGCCAAATATCATTTGAGTAACTAAAGGTACTCCCCACAGAGCTGAATTAGAGAAGCATTTCACTTTGTTAGACAATGGTTACTAGTGTTCATGTCACCTACATTACTGCTAAGACCTCAGTGTTCCCTGAATGAAAAGATTAAATGGATGCAAAGCCCAGCCTTTCTCTTTTTTTAACTCAGCCGTTAAGCAGAGATCTACCTGTGCACAATTCTGAAGCTAAGTATTTAAGGATAAGGTTCAGCAGTAAGATGCCCATGTTTTCTACCAGCATCATCCTCACTGTGATGAGGAGAGGAGAAGGGTCTAGTCTCAGAAGAAAACAGTGTTATGGGAAATTTGAATGTTTCAGTGATTCATTCCTGAAAACAAGCCTAGGTATGTTAGCAGACTTTGCATTTGTCTCAAGTATTTAAAGTCTCAGGAAATTTAGTCTTGATCTAAAGCACTATGGAAAAAATAACACCCAAACAACACATTTTAATAACTTGAAGCAGCAGCATACGATAGGCCTCGCTGAGAAGCTAGAGGGAAAAGAAAGAGCCTACAGATTAAATTACCCCCTGAAAAGTGAAAGCAAGCCCTATCACGGTAGACAGAGGGTCCTTCTGTGCTCACACATGCCTGTCTGTGTGGGTTTGTTGAAAGGTTGGTTGTAACTTGAAGGTTCACATATGTGAGCGGCATGGACCAAGCACAAGCACCTGCTTATAGATCCTCAGAGTAGGGAAGGAAAGAAACATGATGTTTCCCAGTCCTTGGTCCTACCCAACTCCAAACGACTAGAGATTCAGCAGTGGTTATGAGGTAAGGAATTAGACAACAACAGACAACTCAATAGTGTGCATGCCACTTGCATAGATGTTCCAAACTACATATGCTACATATGTGTGAATATATCTCCCGACTTACACACACATCGCAATCACAGGGCATGTAGAACATGTACCTGGAAATTGGCGATGTCAGTTCAGAGCTGTAATCATAGACTTATTGCCACTTTTTGTGTTTTCTATACATTGAATGGCTCATAGATTTTATTTAAGAGGCTTTTTTAAACAATAAATATTCCTACTAAATGCACTATCCTTCTATGTGTTTATATGTTTTGGTAAAATTGATTTATTGTAGTAAGAAAATTTCCTCAGATGTTTGGTTAATGCTTTGATATCAAGACTGTACATTTTTTAGTTAGAGCTCAGAAGATATTTAAACAGCTATGGGCATTTTCAACTACAGACTGCCAATTTCCCAGCTAAATACCGCATTGTGTGTTCTTGTGCATTGGCTTACACTAAAACGACATCATCAGTAGCTGTGTGGCTTATGTCACTAACTACTCGCACTCTGGTGGCAGTGTTGCCATAAATGGCCATTTACTTACTTCTTGTGCCAAGTAATGGCATTTTGGTTGATGCCAGAAATAAGGCAAGTGGTAGGTAGGGGTATGTTGTTGGAAGGTGTTTGCTTCTGTTTCTTTCGGCTCTTGAATTCAAACACCCAGGTTGTAACACCCAGGATGTAGTCATTTGTTCATGAAAGAACAATTGGCCAGAGATACCAGAACTTACCCTACAGAAGTGGGAAGAGGTACTCTAGCTAGTAACACCTGCCAACATATCCAGTTGAGTCAGTGCTAAGTGGAATTCCTTAAATATCAATGTATATGCTTTCCTCATGAATATTTAATATCATAACTCTTGCTCTTGTATTTGTTACTGGCATTGCAATTGAACCACTAGTACACCTGCTACATATTACTAACAAAACTAGGCAGCTGATGACTAAAAGGAGAATAAATTCTGTTCTGCTGGAAGAATTTGATTTGTATCCATCTTTCTTTTTATCTCACTAAGGGGAAGACTTGTTTGAAAATAATTTTGAACCCAATAAGTATGGGTAGCATGTTACCTGAAACTTTTAATTTGTACATTTCGATGTCTGTTCATTTGCATGAAAGAGACAATAGTGCCACGTCTGAATTGTTCTCTTGTGCTTGGTTCATATATACCGTTTCAAATTACATTCCTTACTCTTTGGTTTTCAGAGGCATTCAAAGCAAAATATAACAGTGGTCCTTTGTTTTCTGACCAATCTAAAAATCCATGTGATTAAATTTAATTTGTCAGTGTAAATAAATTTCTTGCCAATGAGTATTATTGTTGTTAAACAACGAATGCAATAAAAAAGAGAAATACAAAGATCTGTGGAAGTCACCTTTTTTCTACATCTTCCATTTTCACCTTCAACTAAAACAAGCCTTGACTGGGTAAACGTGTATTCACTGTCAAAGCCTATCTATCAATCAAGAGCAAAGTGCACATTTCTCATGGAAATGGAACTAAAAATAAGTTTTAACTCTGGTAAAGTGTAAATTGGCAGCTAGAATTACATTTGAAAGCCCAATTATGGAACTGGGCATAAAGTTAAAAGAGCAGAGCCTCCGGTGGAAGCTTCCTCGCCCATCCTCCTGTTCTCCTGCTTACCATCAAGGTTTCTGATACTCATCAGCCAGGAAGATATCTGTGACAAACCCATTAAGCAGTCGGCCTCACACAGTGATGAGCAAGCTAAGAAAGAATCACGTCTGTAGCGCAGTACAGGGTGATTTTAAGCAGTTTTATTTCTGAGACCTTCAAATTTCAGAACACTTGGATATAAAAAATGAAGGGTTTATTTTTTCTTTTCTTTTATGGTACCCAGGTTTTGAACCCAGAGGCATTCAAACTCTGGGCTATCCTCCCAGCCCGTTTTATTATATTTTTTTGTTTTGAAACAGGGTCTCCCTAGGTTGCTGAGACTGGTCTTGAACCTGCAATCCTCCTGTCTCAGCCTACCAAGAACTGGGATTACAGGCATTATGCATCATGCCTGGGTACAAATAAAAAATATTAGTATCATTCTAACACAAACTATAATCTACCTGTGACTAAACATTTGACAATGCAAAATTTTTGAGTGAGCACACAGAATAAACAAATTGTGCTGTTTCCTTTTTCTTGGAGTATTTA
Source organism: Graphiurus murinus (assembly GCA_004027655.1). Lineage (NCBI taxonomy): Eukaryota > Metazoa > Chordata > Mammalia > Rodentia > Gliridae > Graphiurus > Graphiurus murinus. The sequence continues at coordinate 9,675 of PVLC010004324.1, forward strand.
AAAATCCCTAATCAAGATGTGTCCCTTTTTTGAATTTGAGTGTATGCTTTCTTTTTTCATTTTTTCTGCAGAATCAGCTTATTCTATCAAAAACAAGAAAGAACAGAATATGGTTATTTTTATTGAAGCTGCTATAGAGCTAACTACTCAAATTGTGTGTGTGTGTGTGTGTGTGTGTGTGTGTGTGTGTGTGTGTGTGTAGGTGGGGAGTTTTGTGGACTGAACCCAGGGGCATTCTACCTCTGAGCTACACTCCCAGCCCTATTTTTTATTTTGAAACAACATCTCACTAAGTTGTGGAGGGCCTCCTTAAATTACTGAGGCTAGTCACGAACCTGCAGTCCTCCTGTCTCAGCCTTCTAAGTATGGGATTACAAGCATGTGCCACCATGTGAGGCTCAAAAGATTCTTATAAAAGGAGATACGTGAGTTTTTTCCTAAGCACCACACTCCTGGATAGTTAGAATTAGTGTTTCTCAGAACCCAGATTCCCGAGTTATGAATAGATAATATCAGTGAATAAATGAGAACTCATAGGACACTTGGTGTTTAAGCAAGCTGAAATGGTGACTAAACTTGAATCCTGATGTGAGGAAAATATTTTCTTTTTTATCAAAACAAAAATATATTTTATTATCTTAAACAGCCATCTCAAACTGTTGACAGCTCTTAATTTATTGGTGAAAAATTCTTCTCCAGATGCCAGACCAATATCATGACCCCAACATCATGAAAGCACTTTACAAACACTTTGTTTCCAAGGTGACTGCCTTAATGTCCCAAAGAAGTAATGTGGCATTGAGATTCTGTCTTCAAAACAGTCAAGTAAATCCAAATAGCCTTTTATATCAGCTTCCACAACAAAATGATAAAGTCATGTGTTCTTCCTAGTCATGGCCCTCAGAAGATAGCTAAAGATGGTGGTTGATATTTCCTATTTTTTTGTTTTGTTTTGTTTGCCTTTCTATTTTTTTTTCCTCCTCAGACTCCATAGCAGTTTGAATTTTTTTTTAATTATTTTATACCAAAGACAACAAAATACCCCCCCCACCACCACCCCTGGAGGCACTTAGCAGTACCTGAACCAATTTTGGACTTCATTCTGTGGGTAGTCATTGAAGTGAGCAACTTCTTCCTTTTTATCTAGGTCAATGAAATTAACATGTACAGTCCGTACTGAGATAGCAGACAGTCATAATTTTCAGATATGACAGAACTCCCAAGAATTTTAAGATTTTTCTGCTTGCCATTGCTACAGGAGAATTGAAAAGTCCAGGGTAAAAAGAGAATAGGGTAATTTTGGTTACTCTTTGCTGAGAAAATCACACATGGGAGGTAAATGGAAATAAGTATGACAGGGCTGGCATGTCTGATGCTTCACCAGGTGGTGACCCTGGAGCTGAGCGCCGCCTTTGCAGTTGCATCTCACATCTGGCATGTGAGCAGGAGTCCCTGAGTGAGGACTGGAGTTGTCACAGTGAGACAGAGCAGAGGACCTGGAACAGGAGGAATTTTTTTTTTTTTTTTTTTAAAGCCGTCTGCATCACTTTCTGTGAGGTAGGGGAGGTGAGCAGGAAAGTGAGAGACCGCCAGGAAAACAGTGCCCAACAGCCCACAAGATAACAACTCAAATTAAGAATCAAAATTATGCAAAAGCCAGCCGGGCGTGGTGGCGCACGCTTGTAATCCCAGCATTCGGGAGGCTGAGACCGGAGGATCCGGGTTCGCGGCCAGCCTCAGCTACCTAGTGAGGCCCTCCGCAACTTAGTGAGACTCGGTTTCAAAATAAAGAATAAAAAATAGGGCTGGGGGTGTAGCTCGGAGGTAGAATGCCCCTGAGTTCAATCCCTAGTACCGCAAAAAAAAAAAAAAAAATTATGCAAAAGCCATTGGTTCTCCAAAACTCAATTCTAACCAATCATAAAAGAGCAGATGGGAAACCTCAGGAAGGTTTAAAAGCCTACTTCCCAAGAGCTTCTGGAGTTACTCTCTTTCTAGGACCCCACCCCCCACCCCTGTGGGGAACAGCTGCTAACTTAATCTTCCATATTTCTAAACCCTTAACCAGTCCTTGAACTTCATTTATTGAAATCCACTGGACAAAAACCACATAAGAAGAAATATCCCCGTCAATGACCCGTGTATTCATCCTGCTCTCTTGTTTTCTAAATAAGAAACAGCAAGGCAACAAGACACTCATGTACTTTCAGGAAACACATGTTTTAGGGAAAGTACTTAATTTTATTTTTTTTAATATTGATGCATTGTAATTATACATCATAGTGAGGTGTAGAGTGATAGAAACATATGTGCACACAGCACCTGTGTGTTTCCCTCACGATCCCTCCCCATACCAAATACTAAAATTGGTATTGATAACTTCACACACGAACATAGGATTGATTAAACTGATTCCATCATCAAATCTTCCCCTTCACCTCCCCATATCCCCTTCCACCATTCTGCTCTTTAAGTCACATGCAGTTAAATTACTTAAGACCTCACCATTGATATAATAAATTTAGCCATTTTAATAAAAAGATGTTTTTTTGTTTTCTTGCAAATGAAGTTTTCAAACATTCCAAGACTGATTGGATAGAGTTCTCTCAAGAAAAACCTTACTCTCCATATCTGCTCCCAGCTAAACAGAGCTTTCGTGGAAAGTAATGTCCAAATTGAACCTTTCAGCTGAGGTCACTGTGGGCCCCTTAGAACCACTTGACAAGTGATTGACGTGATGGGCTCCCACTTTCCATGACACACGTGCAGCTCGGCCTTCAGAGCTTACAGTAAAGAGCTTTGTGGAACACGGTGCCAACCAGCAGCTTCCCCTTGTACACAGCAGCGACCGTGCTGCCTTGCAGCACTGTTCCGTTCTCTGCATAAACTTGGGTTATTTTGGGTTCTTCTGTTAAAATGTCCTGGATTCGAAGCACCTATCCAAACAACAACAAAACATTGTATTTATTTTTTAAGAACTCTCTTAAAACAACTTTTAAGCACAGGACCATTTCTCCATAAGAAACTATATTACCTCCTACAATTGCACAAACCCTATTTTGTATCCAAATGACGCTATATTTAAGATAGGTTTCCTCGTTTGTAAACTGCCAGTTTTTGATCATGTGATTGTGTGCATGTATGTGTGTGTGTTGAAGGGATGGGAATTGAACCCAGGGGCATTCTACCTTCACACTACACCCCCAGCCCTATTTTATTTTATTTTTAATTTGGAAACAGGATCTCTCTAGGTTGCTGAGAGCCTTGCTAAATTGCTAAGGCTGCTTTCAAACCTGTGATCCTCCTGTCTCAACCTCCCAAGTATTGGGATCACAGGTGTGTACCACTTTGCCTGCTCATGTACTCTTTAATGATGGCGGGGAGCACATGAATCTACAGGTGCTAGGCAGGAAATGTGAATGAGTAGCACACCCTGGGTGTGAGACATTCAGGAGCAGGAGTGACTGTAGTAATTACCTGGGGAAGGGGAAGAGTAACTGTCACTTAGCAACAGTCAAATAGTTGCCATGATGGGATTCGGGTCTGGTTTTGTATATTTTCAGAGAAACTATGAATTCGGATGCTTACACTTAATTCCTGGTTTTTAAATGCAAAGCAAAGAAAAAGTAGTATAACTCCCCCCACAAAAAAGAAAAGAAAAGTCTCTCTACTACATTCATCCATTCTTCTGAATTTAAGATCCAGTCTCTAAATGCATAATAAGATTTCATACACTCAATTTTCCTCACTTAGCTAAAAAATTTGGTTGTATCCTAGTAACAATATAGTGTCACTTTAAATTCACCATACAGAATAGCTAGTATTTGATCATTCTGACTGACAAAAATAGTGATTTTATATGATTCAACCTAATGAAGAACATTATTACACTGAGGTGGGAGACCTGAGTCATGTCTTGACTTACCACTTGTTTCTCACCTGCAGAATGAGGTGGGCAAGATCGGATTATTTCTAAATTCCCTTCCAACTAGGATAAAATATAGTGACTTCAAGAAAGGATACCTACATCACTGAACACCAAATGTGGTCACCTGGAAAGTCCAGTGCCTGGACATAAAAGTGTCCAGCAGGGCATTCAAAATGACCTCTTTAAAATATCTGGCACCAAAGACAGAGGTCTTGGGAAATTGCCATAATGTTCAAATGTAATATCTACTCACAGGGAAATAGTTGATGGTGTGGCTTGGCTCAGCTAGGCTTCTTGTTAATAAAACAAAATCACTCCTCTGTTGAGAAGTGCATTAGATAATGGGTTGTTAGGACTTTTTGCTATTCCTTACCAGATCCATCATTAGAAAGGAAGTACTTTTTTTCCCAGACAACAAACCAAGTCCAAATGGCCCAAATTCACCCAATTAGCTAACAAGCAAGAACAAATTAGAGTCCAAAATTCTGCTCAGCTCTAAACAGCGAACACTCCACAGCATACATTTCTTCATTTCTATGAAACCTACCATTCAGCAACCCTAATAGCTAAAAACTAGCAAAAGGCACAAAGGATTGCCATTAAACATGATCACAATTTCCTGCAAACCTAGAGAAAGAAGAGATGAGAGCTGTAATGTAATTGGAAATACACATGTACTGTTTTTTAAATCCAAGAGATTGTCATTTTCTTTTCTTTTGAGAGTACAAGACTGACTTAAAACTAAGCTTTAAAAATACTCAGCAGTAGACAAATATGTCAAAAATTATATATATTTGATGTAAATAACAAGCATAGTTAGTACCTACTGAAAACTCAGAATAGAAAACACAAGATAAGTCATGGTAATTTTTCAAATGCCTATGGCAAAGTACATTCCAAATTCTTATTATTTGCACTACAAAAGAATCTGCTGAATAAAGACCATGGACAAAAAGAAAAAAAAATGGGATCTTTAAGTACTGTAACTATGGTAGAAGAAGAGATCTTCTAAGCAAAACTAAATCTCAGCAAGGGTTTTGTCTCCCTATCCTGCAGGGAATACCTGGAGGGGTGGCTAATTGTGCTCTAGCACAGGTCCTCTGCACTGAGAGCTACATACACAGTCAGTCCTCTGCACCCCTAGGTCCCACATCTACCAAGCCAACCAAACCCAGACGGAAAATATTTGGAAAAAAAATATGTACTGAACATGTAGAGACTTTTTTTCCTTGCCATTATTCCCTAAGTAATACAGCATAAGTATTTACGTAGCATTTACATCATTACAGGTATTATAAGTAATCTAGCATGATTTAAAGAACGAGGGAGAGCCAGATGTGGTGGTGCATGCCCGCCATCCCAGTGCTTGGGAGTCTGAGAGAGAAGAATCGCCAATATGAGACCAGCCTCAGCAACTTAGTGAGATCCTTAGCAACTCAGACTCTGTTTGAAAATAAATAAATAAATAAAATAAAATAGGGTCAGGGATGTAGCTCAGTACCAGTAAATTAGGTAAATAAATAAATAATAGGAGAATCTTCTAAGTTAAATGAAAATATCATGCAATTTTATAAAAGGGAGCATCTGTGGCTTCTGTAACCATGTGGGTCCTGGAGCCAATCCCCCACGGGTACCAAAGAGGGCTGTTTGGACACCCAAGAAGAAGGGGTTGAACAGGAAGGCAGGTAATGAACTGATGGTTAAACCACAGCCGTTGTGGATGATGGATGTGGATGTGGTCCAGTGCTGAATCTCCTCAGCCCAGTCCTGCAGGCCTGTGCTCCACTCTGCTCTAATGTGTACCAAGGCCTGCTGGAGGGGGCTCCCATGTTCTCAGCCTCAGCAGCAGCAGCAGCAGGAATGGTAGGAGCAGAGAGGGAGCCGGGGTGTTCATGTTCCAGCAGTCCTTCCTGTGGGATTGCTGGTGGTGGGCCTCATCCCTCAACCAGAGGCCAGGTTCCTCATAGAGGATCCTCTCTACGCACTGCTTTTATTTTTATTTTTTCTGGTATTGGGGATTGAACTCAGGAGCATTCTACCTGCAAGCTACACCTCCAGCCCTTTTTATTTTTAATTTTGAAGCAGGGTCTCACTAAATTGCTGAGGTTGGTCTTGAACCTATGATCCTCCAATCTCAGCCTCTCGAGTACTGGGATTATAGGTGTGTGCCATCATCATCATGCCCAGCTTGCCTTTTTTTTTTTTTTTTTCAGTGCTAGAGCTTGAACCCAAAGCCTCACTATGCTAGACAAGCACTCTACCCCTGAGCTACACCCCCAGCTCACCACTCCCTTTTTGTTCTGACTTTTCAGTCATTTCCTGTCTACTCAACAGCCCTGCAGTACTGTAGCATTCCTGGTTGATGTCCCCACACCATGCCTATGTCTTTGTAGCCAGTCTCTTTATTAAATTCCCCTCAATTTTCTTGTACTGTCCCCAGTTTATTTGTACTGTCCTTTTCTTGCCTCAACTCTTACTTAAACATCTCTCAAAGTCCATCTGGATCATCTATTCACACTCCCTCTTTTATTTGAACATATAATGGAGAATTATATTTGAAGCTTGAAAAATAGTAGCTGGAAATAAGGCCACTGATTTAGTTCAGTTTGCAAACCAACCTCTGAGCCAGGAGGATTCTCTGCATCATAGAAGAAGATCTTTATGCCATTGGGGTGGCAACCGACCCAAAGGTCCCCGGTCACAGGATCCACCGATATGTTGTCCACAAGTGTGTTAAAGTCAAGGGACTTCCAAGGTTAAAAACAAGGAGAGAACAAAAGACAGAAATTGAGAAGTGATATAGCAACACTTCAGGGGAAACTAGCCTCTTGTCCTTAGTCAACACACCATGCTTTCCAAGGATGCAGTGATTTTGCCCCATGTTAATGATGCTCAGGGCATTCTTCTGGCCTTGCATGTATGCAAATACTTTGTAGGACCGATGGGGTAGGGGGAAGATTCAGAGAGCAAACGAAGACTGCTACAAGTTAAATGAAATCATTTTTACCAACATCTATGCATGAACCTAAAACTTTTTTTTTTAAGTTTTAAGTGCAGCATAAAGCACTTCCTCCTAGAATGGTATGTGCAAATGATTTTTACAAGCATTCAGAAAACAGCCAGGAAATGTAGATTCATGTTGGATGAGGACGTGGTTGAAATGCAGGGTCTTTTGTGACTAATCAGAGGCAGCTCCGGCAGAGAAGCAATGATCACCCAGGGTCTCATTTTTGCCTTAGAGTTGAGGAAAAGTTTGTTCTCTAGTTTCCTAATGTTATTCAACTCCCTGTTCTTCGGCTGTTTATTCTCTAAATATAAGTTGTGAGCGTGTGATGACTGCACAGATCGCTGTCGAGGCTTGGGACCAGCATCATAAATAATACCAACGATTCTTAATTCCACCATTCATCATCTTGGCTGCCTTCTACCGGAGAGAGAAATCCCATCTATTTGTCTACCTCTAACTCTCATCAGAGAAACAATATCTACTGTGTGCCTCAGAGTCCGGCATACCTCAGTGCCCAGGGACCCTGTCATAACTGGTGGTGGCTGGCTGCAAAGGCAGAGCGTGGGCAGGCAGCTGCAGGGCACCACCGCTGCCCTCTGCTTCCTGCTCATATGAGAGCCATCCCCACGCATCCACAAAGGGACCAGGGGGTTCCAGCAACACGGTGGAGCCTCATTCTCACTGTCTGGCAGAGCTGTCTCTGTTTCTCAGCTGGAAACAGGCAAAGTTAGCCAGAGGAGCTGGCGCGGCAGGCATCGGCTGGTCAAAATCAGCTCCAGCCTTTCTCCTCCCCTCTCCCCCCATCCACACTACTCTGATGCCTTTGTTTCTTTAAGTGAGGACAAGGTGGGGCTCAGGGCTCCATTATTATCCTTGGATGGGGTGCAGCCAGCTGGTGAAATCCATGGTGGGTGAATGCCTGTGAGAGCTGGAGGTGGGAGAGGGAGAAGCACAGCCCCTGGGGTCCCATCCACTCCGCACAGCAGTCCTGAGCTGCTGCTTTGTGCTCTGTGAGGCGCTCAGTACCTCGGCAGTACCGAGTACAGGGCGAACAGGGATCCTGCCAAGGAAGGGCCAGGGGTTCAGCGGGAAGCCTGTGCCGAATCTCTGAGCTCGCCTTGCAAATGTGGAAATCCTAGCCAGGCTAGCTTATTACAATGGGCATGTGTATCTCCTCTCACACTCCCACAAAGACAAGAGGAAGCTGGGTGTGGTGGCGCACGCTTGTAATCCCAGCATTCGGGAGGCTGAGACCGGAGGATCCGGGTTCGCGGCCAGCCTCAGCTACCTAGTGAGGCACTCCGCAACTTAGTGAGACCCTGTTTCAAAATAAAGAATAAAAAATAGGGCTGGGGGTATAGCTCAGAGGTAGAATGCCCCTGAGTTCAATCCCCAGTACTGCAATTAAAAAAAAAAAGACAAGAGGAAGATTCCCCTCTCCTGGACCAAAGAAATTTAATAAATTATACTCTGTGGGAAAGACAATACCCCAACTTTTAGAGAACTGAAACTCGTCAAGGTGTGACTAGTTCGGTGCATCCTAGAACCTTTGTGGAGGAGGAAGTAGAATTGTTTTTATTGTGGTGAACTCTACTTAACATTTGGCATCTTAATGATTTTTTCTGTTTACAACTCATGACATTAGGTACATACACAATATTGTGCAACCATCACCACCATCCATCTCTAGAACTTTTAATCATCCCAAACAAAAATTCTGAGGTCATTAAACAATAATTTCCCCTTCCTTTTTCCCTCTAGCCCCTGGGAACCCTCATTCTACTCCCAGAGTCCATGAATTTGCCTATTTTACCTATTTTGCATACTTCAGATAAACAGAATCACAACATTTGTCCTTTTTGTCTAGCTTATTTCACTTAGTAAGGACAATGTCTTCAAGGTTCATCCATGTTTCAGCATGTATCAGAACATCATTGCTTTGTAAGGCTGAATAATATTCCATTGTACGGATAGACCACAGTTTGGAAGGACATAAACTCATTCATACCTCATCATGAATTTTACAATTTGCCTCAGATAGTTTATTTAATTTTGTGGCACTTTGAGGTACTAACGAACTGGGGTTAATACGATCCTTCAAAAGAACGAATAGCATTTTGTAATATTTGAGGAGGTAACCTCTACTCGGTTGGCTGCTATGTTGGGAGACAGGAATGGTCTGTGGCCAAACATGGGGATCCCAATTGAAACAAGCCTTGTCTCCACCTTGCTTGAGCAGGAGCAGAGTCCTAGCATTCTGTGCTGAATGTATATGGGATTGCGGTTCTTTTATAACATCCTTTAACTTTCAATTTACAGAAGTATCTATTGCCATAACCACAGTTTTGTGTGTGTGTGTGTGTGTGTTTTTTTATTACCTCAACCAGTATGAGTCTGTAAAATTCCATTTTACTTCAGCTAACACCAAACTAGCCCGGCCAATGGCTTTTAATGTCAAACACAATGTTACATTTGATGTTGCTTTGAGGTAACTTCCTCCCAGTGAGGTCTGTCACGGCAGTCCTGGAACGTGCTGAGGGAACAGTCCTACATGGTGGCAATGGTGCTTCTTGCGGTGAGTGTGGGTGTCAGGGGAGCAGGGGCTTGTGTTTTCTCAGGGGTAGAGGCTGCTTTCACAATGGTCTGCTTTTTCCTTCATCTCTCTTTCCCTTAAACTCTCCTATGTGTTTTCTGCTCCTTTTAATCCAGACCATCAGCCTGGACCAGACTTGGTGGGGGCAGATGGTGACGCCTTGGTACATACCCAGCCCTACCATATTAACTTAACAAGTGTTTGTTGAATGCCTATTAGGTATTTTGAACTGTTGTGGGAGTAAATGGAAAAAAATAAATAAATACCTCATCCTGATGGAGTCTATATCCTAGGAGTCAGATAATAAAGAGGACAGGTAGAATATACAGCATGTTGGTAGCACAGGCTGGAAGCAAAGAGAAAGCAATAGAGGAAACAGGAAAAACATGGCATAGGGGAACAGAGTTACAGGCAGATTGGCTAGTGAGGCAAGGCCTGGCTGAGGTGACATTTCAGTAAAACACAGAAGGAGATGAAAGAGGGAGCTATGGCCAGGCGTGGTAACACACACCTGTAATCTCAGTACTTGGGAGGCTGAGACAGGAGGATTACAGGTTTGATTCTAGGCTCAGCAACTTAATGAGGTCCCTCAGCAAATTAGTAAAACCTTTTCTCAAAATAAATATAACAGGGCTGGGAGTGTAACTTGAAGGTAGAATGCCCCTGGAGTCAATTCCCAATACCACCACCACCAAAAGAAAAAAAAAGGAAGGAAGGAAGGAAAAGAAAAAAGAAATGAGGTGGGGAAGGACCAAGCACAATCCAAACTTAAATTAAGCAGAGCAGAGCAGAAAGAATCAAAGTCGATAGGTAAGATGTGTAGTTTACTGTCTCCCACTCCACAGTTGAGTTAAAGTGAACAACAGACACGTACCAATGCTGATGAGTCTTAATAAAGGAGTGAAAAATTGGTTCTCACCCACTCCAATTAGACAGTCCTTTTTTCCTCACTTTTAATTTCACAAATCAATTAGAATCTAATTATCAATCTGCAAACTTATAGTGTTAATACATCTTACCTTCAATGGAGTTAAAGTCCAATTAGCGTGCTTTTCATACACATGAATCTTATGAGCCAGCAATTCAGCAATATAGACATACCTTCAAAGAAGCAAGAGCTACATCAAAGGACTTGAAGTAATGCAATTCAAAAGGTGACAGTGAGTTGTAATAGCTCTTCCCGGGGAAGAACTTTGCTTAGAGACTAGAAAATGGAACCTATCTCAAAGCACACTGTATTCTGAAAGAGTTCAATGAGTTTATGGTACACAAAGGGGTGGTTTAATCTTTGAAAGATTATTCCTAAAGGTGGGAACCTACTAATCCCTAATCAGTGGCAAGGAACTTAGTCCTAATACGAGATCCTAATATCTGGGAGTGAAATACATCTCTTGGTTTGTGAAAGAGTGGCAAGCCCCAGGTTCTGCATCACAGAGGATAGTGAGCTCTCCCTCTGAGAAGCCGCAGGAAAGCCCCTGGGCAACAGTCCCTTGTTTTAGGCCCGAGGAAACATGAGAGAAGACAAGATGTTTGGCCTGGATAGAGAGACTCTTCTGTTCTGAGTTGGGTCCCAACAATGCGGATTTAATACTTGGGCAGAGTACAGTTCCACACACCATCAAGATTCCCGGTTAGGCCAAGTTCAGTGCATTCCAGAACATAAACAGAAATTATGGTATGATCTTTTTTTTTTCTTGAACCCATGGGCATTCTACCTCCAACCTACACCCCCCAGCCTAGCCCTATTTTATTTTGAAACAAAGTTTTGCTAAGTTGCTAAGTTGCTATGTTGTTGAGGCTGTCCTTGAGCCTGTGATCCTCCTATCTTGGACTCCCAAGCACTGGGATTACAGACATGTGCCCATACACTCAGCTATCTTTTATTTATTTGTTTGTTTGTTTGCTTATTTATTTATTTATTTATTTTTGTGGTACTGGGGATGGAACCCAGGGGCATTCTACCTCCGAGATATACCACCAGCCCAATTTTATTCTTTTATTTTGAAACAGGGTCTCACTAAGTTGCAGAGGGCCTCACTAAGTTGCTGAGGCTAGCTGCAAACTTGGGATCCTCCTGTCTCAGTCTCCCAAGTACTGGGATTACAAGCGTGCACCACCATACTCAGCTTATCTTTTAATGTTGATGACCAGAGAACAGTAGGAATAATATCTGCCCATATTGCTTTTTCTAAGCATATACTATTAATGCTCTGAAATTCTTGATGATGTAAGGTGAGGAAGGATATAGATGGATGAACATACAGATTTAATATATATGCCAGTGCCACCTATGGTGTGGTCCCCAGATCAATGCTGGCCTGTGAATTGTTGAGAGGTCACCATCAGATAATGTTATAAATAAACCACATCACTAAGCACATTGCTGAGTTAGGTTGACTGCTTTTTTTGTTCCATTGTAAGACTCTTTTTTATATATGCTTTTATAGGTGTACTGTAATTATACATCATAGAGTGAGATTCAAAGTGATGTATTTCCCTCCATATCCCACTCTGCTCCTTCCTTCCTTCCTCCCTGTACATGTTCGTGATACTGGAAGTGATACTTTCATATATGGACAGAGCATCACCTGAACTGTTTCCTTCATCAAGGTTCATCATAGTAAGACTCTCTTGATGAAGGAGGCAGTGCCTTGATTTATCTTGGTGCAACCTCTGATCTTGTCACAGACCAGCATATATGTATGTGATAAATTAAATTATGATTACAGTTCCCCCACTGAAAATGTAATTTTTTCCTCAAATGAAAAAAACAATATGCCTTCATAAAACAGAAAAAGTATAATTTGATAAATCTTGCCCCCTGAAAAAATACATTTTTCCCAGTTTCATCTTGCTAGAATGACATATTGAAGTCTATCACATCACTTTGAAAGGTACTATGTTCTGAAAAGGTCTAATGAGAGCCCAGCTAAATCCATCACGTTTTAAAGGGTGCACCTACTTGCCATCAGGTGATATGTTGATGCCGTTAGCGAAATCGAATCCGTCGGCCACCACTCGAACATCATCAGGACTGTAGTAAACAACATATGACCACGCCAAGCCCAAGTACCGTTCCCAGGATTGTAGGTAAGGGTCAGTGAAGTAGTGATCATTTGTGGCATAAAAGTGCACAGGGCCCACGGCAACGAGGTCATTCACACTGCAATTGAAACACACACACATACACACATACAGCTGAAGGCACTGCACATTCTAGGAGTAGGAACTGGCATTCTTTCATGTCTATGCCTCAAATCAAGATATGGGCTGGAGCCTTCACACTTGCCAAAATAGCAACATAATTAATATGAAATCAGTCCTACTTCTCCCAACCTTAAAGATAATAATTGCTGTGATCCCAGTACTTGGGAGGCTGAGACAGGAGGATAACAGGTTTGAGGCCAGTCTCAATAACTTAGTGAGACCCTCAGCAACTTAGTGAAACCTGTTTCAAAAAAGAAAAGAAAAAAGAGCTAGGGGTGTAGCTTGGAGGTGGAATGCCACTGGGTTCCATCTCCCCAACACACACCCATAAGGTAATAATTGCTCTAAGAAATCCTAAGAGGTAAGATTATACACTGTAACACACAAATCCTATTGGCTATAGTATAAAAGTAGTGGTGTGTATGTGTGTGTGTGTGAGTGTTTAAATGAGACTAGGGCCGGGCATGGTGGCACACACTTGTAATCCCAGCATTTGGGAGGCTGAGACCGGAGGGTCCGGGTTTACGGCCAGCTTCAGCTACTTAGTGAGGCACTCTGCAACTTAGTGAGACCCTGTTTCAAAATAAAGAATAAAAAATAGGGCTGGGGGTATAGCTTGGACGTAGAATGCCCCTGAGTTCAATTCCCAGTACTGCAAAAACAAAAAAATGACACTAGGCATCATGTCTGAGCAAGATGGCCTTGTGCTCAGGTGGAGCAAAGTCTGCTATCAGACCAGGTCTTAGAAGATAATGAAAAGACCACGGAACTGGCAGCCTGGAGACTTGCATTTTAGTTAAGGCTTTGCTACTAGTAGCTGTGTAGGAAAAAGCAATTCTTTCACATATCAGGGCCTCAGTTTCCTTATCTGTGCAAGGAGGATGATAGACTGGCTTATCTTCCAACCTTAAAGTTTCATGATTCTACACTGAATAAGATGTCCATGAAAAAGAATGCTCAGAAATAGGATGTTTTGGCTTTCTTTCTTTCTTTCTTATTAGGATTCTTTTTCTGTTACTGAAAATGTAAGATATATGAGTCTATTTTTCTGCTTTAATAGGTACAATAGCCAACATATAAGTGAGTCATTCTTTGCTGATTGAGGTGACAGAAGTTCCCTGGGGCCATGATCGGAGAGAAAATTAGCTTTGTTCTATTGCAGAGTGCGTAATAGACAGTGCATCAGCTCTGACGCAGATCTGGGCTTTCGGGCAAGCGGAACGAGGGTGCAGAGACTCAGTTTTCTCATCTGTAAAGAGAGGTTAAATGATTTTCCCAAAGTCATACAGCTCATTAGTACAAGACCAAGGGTCAGCATCTTAATTTGTGGAGTCAGGGTGGGAATTGCAATGAGACAATGCTTGCCGTGTGTTTGCAGGGAGCCCGACACTCAATAAATCCTCAATCAATGGGAGCCACTATTACGACATGAAAAAAGGTCTAGGGACTTAGAGTTTGACTGTACAGGCTCCGGACATAAATCTGCAGGCAAGTTTTATTCTCTCTTTTTAAAAAAGTTTCTGAAATTAATATACTTTCCTATTATTTTTTCCATTTTTTAAATAAAAGGGACTAGAGTAGAAGAGTGTAGAGCAATAACTTTGACATCTGAGGGACTCTGTTTGAATCCTGACCCAGCTTGATATGGTCACAATGTGGGACCACAGCATGTCACTAAACTTGGAGTCACTTCTCTGATGTCAGCTTCTCTCTATATCTTGAAAGACTGGGGTAAAAATGAAATGAAATATATAAGTAAAAATCTCTGGGCACCATGTCTGGAATACAGTAAATGGCTAATAATAATAGTTGTGATATTATTAGTAATAACGTGCTTAAATTATAATAGATTAAGTAATTGGAACATTTACTAGAAACAACCATCAAAAAAAAAAAAAGCAAATATACATGTGACTAATTCTTGGGTAAAGAGAGCCAAATTCTAGTTTATTGTGGCACCATGGTTACTTTTAGTTTGATTCTGTGCTGTCAAAGACCAGTATTTTTGCAACTGGCCAAAAAAAAAAGAATTACTCCAGCCTTGGGAAACTGGACAAGCATGAGATTTCCAAGATGAAACGGTAAAACACATAAAAGTAATTTTTACTATTTCAGAGTGGCTCAGACACCAGCAACAGACTCAAGTGTCAAATCCAGCTGTGCCATCGAAGCAACTTAACAAACGCTCCGGAATATTCTGTAGACCTCAACTTGCCAAATCCACAAAATCACACCCAATTAAGAGGGTTTTTGTAAAAAGTCAACAAAATAATCTGTTCAAATTGGTTAGTGTAGCACCTATCTTAGAGTTAAGGCTCATTTATTGTTTTTATTGTTACTGTTGCTATCCCAGCTTCTCTATTCTACATATTTTCTCCTACTCTAGATCTTGATATTCTTTACATTCTTCAAACACTTAGCGACCTCATTCTCTCTCCAATATATATTTGTCAAATGAGTTCTCCTACCCCAAATCTGTACTCTGGACTTTCATTCCTCCTAAGGATTCAGAAGAAGACCTGGGCCTTCCTTCTACTTGGCCACTCACTAATTGGTTGACCTTGATCCAGTCACTCACTTTCTTTCCACTATCAACTTTGTCATCTTTAGTAAGCCAGATGTGGTAGTGCATGCCTGTAATCCCAGTACTTGGGAGGCTCAGACAGAAGGATCACAGGTTCAAGACCAACCTCAATAATGTAGCAAGGCTCTCAGCAACTTAGAGAGACCCTGTTTCAAAATAAAAAAATAAAATAGGACTGGGGGTGCATCTCAGAAGTAGACTGCCCCTAAACCACCACCATCACCAACAAAAACAACAACAACAAACAGAAAAACACCCACCAGGTAAGAAAGGAGAGAGAAAGAGATGTAGGTAGCACAGAGTGCATACTGTGTGCCAAGCACTTTGCTAGGTAACTGCAGAAAGTACAAATCTAGATTTACAAGTACAAGACTGTTGAATGCTGTACTAAATTATACAAGTAGAAGCCAGGATTCTAGAAAATCATCGTAATTAGGAGGTAGAAGTTGTTTTTTAAAGATAGTGTCTGATTTTAGCCCTAAATCCATCATTAGCCTCAAGTCTTCATAGTACAAGTGAAGAAGCTGGCTTTGTTTGGGATTGGGAATCCTTGGGCACTTTCTTTCTGCTTCTGTTTTATTGTCAAGGAGTATAGTATAGAGCTGAGTATTTCCATAGATCTGCTGTGACAGAGACTGTGCAGCAAACAGCAGTCAAGGCAATGCGGGGAGGTCTTATATGCACTGGAGTTGGGGTCCTCTCTTGGATACATGTTTTGAGTCTATAGAAACATCCAAGATTCTATTCTCTTAATATAAATAAGAAGAAGTAAATAAGCTCAAAATGTGGACTTTATATGTAAAGCCTGTTTGGGTTAAAAATACTAAGTCTAGTCTTGGAGAGGAACAAAATTTTTTCTTGATAAAAGCTCTGATGGAGATCCCAAAGTCTGATGGAGATCCCAAAGCCAGGAGCCACAAGCCAGCATGCTACCAGCCCAAGAAATGAGGGAGGAGGAGAATGCGCATTCTCAAAATGGTCTGCAGAAGTTTCAAGGAGTCTGTGATTCTAAGAAAACAGATTTAAACCTGCCCTGGCTACATTGAAAAGCTAAAAGAAGTGAAGGAGCCATCCATGAGTTCAAAGGAGAATACAAATGTGATCTATCTCTGCACCTAGACAGAAGTGTGTGTCTAATAGTTTTCAGATGCAAAAGTGATTTTTCTTCTTCTTGAAATTTAAACACCTCCACCGTCGTCTTGGATTCCGGATGGTTCACCACCAGCAGGTACACAGCATTATCTGAGAGATTAAAAACAAAAATCGAAACATTAACTGAGCTCTCAGCTGTCAGCTCTGTCTCCAGAAAGCAATTTCAACCCACCTCCAACCAGTACTTAGGATGTCAGGCAGATGGAATATTTTCATCTCTTTGTAGAGAGAAGCATTTGCAATTGTTCCAAGGAAAAGTGGCTAGAGAAAGAAGGAGTGACAGTGTGGAGAAACTCAAGACTCCACAGGAGGAAGGAAATTCTCAACTGAAGAGTGAGCATCCCTGACACTGCAACTCCAATGGGCCCTTTAAGCATTCTAGTTGGCATGATCACCCCAATATACAGAGATGAGATCAAAAGGATAAAGGTGTGGGAACAGCTGATGGAGGGGAGCACAGAGATAGCTTACACAGTATAAGATGACGAATTCCAGAAGGACGTCCTAGGGATAGTAGCACATGGAAGCAGCTTCTGTTACTCAGTGGGACTCCGGAACATGAAGGAAACTGGCCCACATGATCAAAAAGGTGTGATCAGAGTTGGCAAGTGATGTGAGATTATGAGTTTTGCCTTAAGAATCAGTAAACCTTTGAAGTGGGTTGTGTAGCACATGACTATACATGGGAAGCAGAGACAGGAGGATGGAAGAGTCCAGCCCCAGCAACTTAGCGAGACCTTCAGCAACTTAGCAAGACTCTGTTTTGATGAGGTAGAATAGAAGGAATAAAATTTAGGCAGAAAGGAAACGTATTGGGAAGGAAGGGCTTTCATGGCTTTGTTTCAACAGAGCTTGCTCATCCTTAAAAAGCAAGGCGTAGTCACAATGGGCTGACTCCACTTTGGAAGTACCTGAGGTAATTTTTCAGAGCTTCATTTGCCTCTCAAAGGGAAGTCACTCACACCTATTGTAAGAAAGATCCCACATCCCAGACGACTTCCTGTCTCCACTCTTGATAGTCCTACCTAAAGTTTTTTTCCACTTTTTTTTTTAGATCCCAAAGATGGGGGACCAATATCCCATGCTGCCCCAGGTTCCCTATTCTCTGTCCTGGACCCCAAAGCCAGCCCCTCTCCAGGTGTGATATAAAAGGATGAGAGACCACAAGCTCTCACTCTTTCCCTGCCATCGCGCTCTCTCTCGGCCATGTGCTCTTGGCCACACGCTCTTTTTTTCCCAGCTGTGATCCTGGAGACTCCTGAGGTGACCTGTGCCCTTTCCCCTGTGTACCTATGCCTCTCCTTTAAATAAAACTTCTGCCTTTGTCCCTATCTGGCGCAAGTTGAATTTTTTTTTTCATCATGGAAGCCAAGAACCCACGAGAGATATCGTGCTGACCCACAACAGTTTCAAAGTAAAAAAGAAAGAGGGATGGGGTAGAGCTCAGAAATAGAACACCTGGAGTCAGTCCCCAGGATCACAAGAAGCAGTAAGTGTTTAGAAATCTCTGACATGATCAAATTGGTGCGTAGAGGAAAGTGGTGTGATGTTTAGCAGGTTGAACTGAGGAGATCTGAACAGAGATGCCAGTTAAGGTGCTTTTGATTCACCTAGTCAATGAACGACTATTTATTTTAGTTGGTGTTAAATGCCATGAAGGAGACATGACTCAGGACAAAGACATGGAGGGTAATGAGGTGTTTTCTTCACAGGAGTCAGGGGTGTTATCTCTGGTGAAGCAATATGAGAACCTAATTGAGAGCAAGGAGCAAATCATGTGGGTCCCTGGGGGGAAGAACATTCCAGACTGAGGGAAGAATGTGTGCAAAGGCCCTGAGGTAGGTACTTCCTGGACACAATCACTTAACAGTGAGGTTGTGATTGAAGCAGAGTGACAGGAGAGTGCAGCAGAGGGAGGACTGGAACTAGCAAGGTGGAAAGCCAGGGTCAGTCTTGTTAGGGTTTAGGGTGAGGATCCTAGGTTCATTCACTGGCAGCCTCAAGCCAAAGAATAACATGACCTGAAGCTATAGCAGCAATCTAGGCTTGCAGGGAGTAGGGACCAGACCAGGAGGACAGCACTGATAAGAAAAGACAGGAAAGGACATGGAAAACATTTAACTAGAAGTACCAGAAGTCCTTGGTGCTGACTGAAGAATGAGGGGGTCAGAAGACAAACATGAGAGAGGATTAAAACCTGGAGTTATAGTGCCTGCAGTAAATTCCACTTCTAGAAATGTATCCTAAAGGGATATTCACAGAAGATCCATATGCAGGAATGGTAATGAGCATAAAAGTAGAAACAATCTAAGTATCTATCAGCAGATGACGAATGGTTTGGTGGTCCTCTTGCACAGCGAACCTGCAACAGCCGCTGCAAAGTAGCTCTAAATGCGCTGTCATAAAAAGTACCCAGGATGTATGTTTAGTGCAAAAGCAATTGATAAAAGGGTTTGAGTAATGTCACCCTGTTTTTATACTTTAAAAACGTATACACATGTGAAATGCTCTATTTTTCTTGCACTTAAAAATATTTTAAATAGCCGGGCGTGGTGGCGCACGCTTGTAATCCCAGCATTCGGGAGGCTGAGACCGGATGATCCGGGTTCGAGGCCAGCCTCAGCTACCTAGTGAGACACTCCACAACTTAGTGAGACTCAGTTTCAAAATAAAGAATAAAAAATAGGGCTGGGGGTATAGCTCGGAGGTAGAATGCCCCTGAGTTCAACCCCCAGTACCGCAAAAAAATAATAATAATAATAATTTAAATAAACTATAATGGTGGTGAATGGATGGAAAGACCATTGGCATTTTGAGTTTAAAGTGGCTGTAGGGGAAGAAACCAATCAGAAACACCTAGTAATCACTCCCCCCCAACTAATGAAAATAAAAATGTGATAAGAAAATAATAATAATAATAACCCATATTTAGATATTCTCCTAGAATGTCGGCACAGTGGCACTGGTTTGAAATTTCTGAAATGGAGAAAATACAAAGGCGATGAAAGATTGAATTGAAGCCCTGGGGGTATGCCCAAAGAATTGGCGATGAGAGACAAAACAGTGCATAGGGAAGGAAGTGGAGGGAGGTCAGAGCCAGAACGGGTGAGACCGACGGACACCTGGGAGGAGCAGCTTCCTTAAAGGAGAAAATGGTCAGCAGTAAAATGTGAGGTCAAAGAAGGAAGGAGGGAGGGAGGGAAGGAAGGAAAAAAGGAAGGAAGGAAGAAGGAAGGAGGGATTGGAGAAAAGATGTTGACTAATAAGGACACCACTAATGACTTTCAAGGCAGCAATTTTATTTCATATTTACTTATTTACTTACTTATATTGTGGTTCTGGGGATTGACCCTGGGGACATTCTATCTCTGAGCTACACTCCCGGTCCTATTTTATTTTTTATTTGAAAATAGAGTTTTGCCAAGTTGCTGAGAGCCTTGCTAAGTTAATGAGGCTGTCCTCAAACCTGCGACTCTCCTGTCTTGGCCTCCCAAGTACTGGGATTACAGGTGTGTGCCACCACACCTGGCTCAAAGCAGCAATTTTAGTCATCTTCTGTAGGGACAGCTGGGGAAGGGGACTGAAGGAGTCCCCTGAGGAGGAAATGGAGGCAATGGTGCAGATGTTTTTATCACCTGCACACTTTCCTCACCTGGACAACTCTTCATAAGAACTCCTCCCAGGTCTCCTTCAGACCAGGAAAATCAGAATCTCTGGGGCTGAGCCCTGGGCACTTGGATTTCTTACACTCCCCAGAGGTTCCTGTATGCAACTAAGGTCGAGGATTATTAGAACAAGGAAATGGCAAGAGATACAGAGGAAAATTGGGATAAAGACCTGAGGGATGGGAGCAACAAGTTATGTGGACACGTATCAAAATGAAGGGGAGCAGTTTGAACACAGAACCAAATAGTGAGTGGACAGGAAGGCTGAGGGGACGCTGACTCTGGTGACTGTTGCCACTGGGTCTACAGGTCACAGCTGACTTAGGTCAGAAAAATCTATTCCTACAAATGCCTGTGTCTTTCAAACTGTTTGAAATGGAAAACCTAGAATGGATAGGGCTGGATATTATTTTTAGAGTAATTATAGGGATAATGTGAATGCTATACTTTATAAAAGCAAGAGCTTTACAAATCTTAAATATTTTAGCATCCTCAAGCACATAATTGGTCTTAATATATTTAATTAACAGAGGTGGCAAATTTAAAACTCCAAATAACACTATTCATAAATATGCTTTGGTTGGATGAGAAGGAATATTCTTTCATTGGTATGATTTTTTTCTGTTTATTTTTAAATTTGTTTTTGTTTTTTAGCAAACAGTAAATAGCATTACCTTTATCTGTGAATGTGCTGATCCCATGAGGGTTAAATGAAGGTAAATCCAATGTGTTCCCTGTCATTTCCAACTCCACTACTGTTGGATCTTCTTCATTCAGGTCCATCAGAAGTATTTTTCCAGGCTTATCAGGTTCAAAACTCTTTATGCCAGGATATTTTAATCCCTTAAAAGCACAGAGCAGAAAAAGCAGGCACATTACAAATGCTTCAAATGCTGACAGAGGTGGCGGGAGGCACATAGCTCACACTCTGTCTGAGCTGCAAGGCCTCATAGGAAGCTTCTTGGTGGGCTTCTGTGCTAGGCCCACAAGAGACTGTGGAAGCCACCTGCTCCTCCAGCCCGCCCCACACAAACCCTGCTTCACACGTGATCACTGTTTCCAGCCCACGAAAACACCATCTGAAAGCCCATTGTATTTGAAGGTGGACAATACTATACAGAGGGACTAAGTGAAGGAGCCGTCTTGCCAGTCCTAGAGAACGTTCTAGAACACAGTAAGTGAAGGAAAATACTCACGGAGCTGATTAAAGCAAGTCCATTAGGCAGTATCTCCAAGTCTTCAGAGCCTGCTTCTGCAGAAAAGAAAGTACCAGATTGATTCATATTGTGGCAAGAAGCTCAAGATCCATCTCTTTTTCACTCCTAATTGGAATATATGACTACATATCAGCTACTATTTGATAAATTCCAAACAATTCACTCTTTTACTCACTCAAATTGATGAATGTGATTATATGGAAATTTTTAAAATATTAAGATTTAAAAATATTAATATCATTAGTATAATTAAAATTTACACTTAGTGTGTCTGTTTCAAACTTGCTTTTTTTCTCAGAGTAGCTTGCTGTTATTCTAAAGATGCAAACTACAAATACATATTGATATTTAATAGTTTCAAATCAGTGAAGCTCTTTGAAAGCCATATTAGAAATAGAAGCTAATTCTAAATACTTGAGTTAAGATGGAGATATACTTCAGATGATCAAGAATATGTGGTTGCTATTAATTATAATTATCAGTAAAATATCACCCTCTTCAACTCAGTTATCTTTTCAATACAGGTAAAAATTTTAAATCTCAATTAGCCTAGAGACAAATAAACTACTTGGTTTTGTATTGATATGGTGGAGATGTGATATTTGATATAAATATCATATTTTTCTAGAAAAATAATGTGCCATAAGATATCTGGCCAAGTTTTATGAGACTAACAGAATGAGTGTCCAGCCTTCTGAATTGTAGTCAACTGAGATAAATAATTCTAAGAACAAGCAAACCCACCACCCACCAGAAATACAGCAAAAGCATGGTTCTTAAGCAAGCAGTCTTCAAATCACAAAGCTGGTTGGTTGAAACCAGTTGAAGAGTTGAGCCCTGGGACACACCCTGTTGGTTGCCAAAGGTTGTGTCTCTTCTGCCCTTTTATCTTTGCTGACAGGGCCTGCCTCCCACAAAGGAGGCCAGTAATTACTTTCCCAGCTTCCTTTGCAGCTAGGGCACCGGCCTGTCCTCCAGCTCTGACTAATGAGATCTAAAGGGAAATCTGCTGAGAGCTTCTGGGGAAAATTTTTCCTCTCCAACATTAAAAGAGATACATGAGGAGAGACCTTGTGGTAATTGCCAAGGCTTAAAAAAAAAAAATCTTTACTCACTACTTTATCTGTCTCTTCCTTCTCTCTTTTGCTGTCTCCTCATTGCTCTATTGTTTTTGCTCCATTGACCAAAGAAAAACAATCAAAACATCCGAAGCATTGGCAATATTTTGGTGACGTCAAGAGTTCAATGACATGGTATTTATCATTAACTACTGACTTAATAATACTCTCTTGGCTCAATGTTGCATTTTTAACAAAACTAAACAGGTGGATTAAGGAAATAAATATTGAGATCACATACTGGCTGTTCAAATGAGACACTTTCTCTTCTCACATGCAAGGCTTGGTAGCTCAGTAGTAGAGTACTTGTCACTCATGCAGGAAGCCCTGTGTTCGATTCTCAGTACCAAAAAAATAAAAATAAAAATATCTGATGAGTCTTTTCACATACATACCGATTCCTTTAACTAAATTACAGTTGGGAAGGTCCACTGGTTCCACTTCCCGCAAAGCATTGAATCGTGTTCTGGAGGGAAGAAAGGAATGAAACACACATAAAAGTATTCAGAAATTAAGTTGCAAAGATGAGTAGCCTACACAGTTCTTCTTAACTGGACTTTGCCTTGGTTGCAATCCCAGAGTTCATGGTCAATGGCACCTGAAATTGTACCAGGCAAGGGCAGGACAAGACTTTGGAGGAACTTTGGAGTACAACATTTTGTTGCATAAGAGCTCCTATGTTCAGAGGTGGACAGATACACAAAAGAGATGTGAAGTGTCCTCTCCAAGCTCTGTGCACTTTGGCAGCAACAGGGACTATTGCCTCTGTTATGTAAAGACTCCTATGTGGAAAGTTGGGTTAAACGGTAACATGGTTCCGATATCTCCCATTGATGTTTTAGAGCTGTTGACAGATGAGCCTCCTACCCATCTGCCCAGCTTGGCTCCACAGCCAGGACTGGACATCTGCTTTCAGATGCAGTACTTAGGAAATGCAAGTGTGTTAAAAGGATTTGTAACTTCAGAAAAATCATACCCAAGGCCAGCCTTTAAACAGACATTCTGCACACGCACATACATACACATACACACACAAGAAACTTATTAAATCTGAGTACATAAGCATCATGGGGGAATAGCTGAGTGAAGGACAAAGGAAAGATGAACAGCTGTGAGAAAGGAGTGCCAGCAGGCTGCCTGAGCAGAGCAAAGGCATCGACGAGGCATTTGAAAGAAGCAGAGCCAACATAACGCAGCCAAGAGATTTCAACGGGAAATATGTTGATTTTTTTTTTTATTTCAAATCAAATGATACAATACAGCCATAGCAAGTAGTGACAATTATACAAAAACCCGTGGAAGCCTTCTTTGGCTAAAGATGGGCTGGGCATTGTTCATTTGCCTTCCTGGTAATTTATTTTATTTATTGGTTTATCTCTTTTTGGTACTAGGGATTGAACCCATAGGCGTGCTGCCTCTGAGCTACACCTCTAGCCCTTTTTTATTTTGAAACAGGGTCTCACTGTGATGCTGAGGGTGTTGCTAGGTTGTTGGGGCTGGCCTCCATCTGCAATCCTCCTGTCTGCCTCCCAAGTACTGGGATTATAGGCATGCATCACCACACCTGACTTTTCTTGGCAATTTAGTCTCACAGAAGAAGGAAGATGGGCCAGAGATGAACAGGCACTCTGGATAAAATTCTTATCAAGATGATACAAAATGATAAGAATTTGGGAGCAACTGGTATTTCATTCATTCGTTCAGTCAGTCAGTCAGTCAGTCAGTCATTCAGTCAGTCAGTCAGCCATTCAATTATTCATCCAGAAAACAAAATGTAGATATTCCTACTATCATGCCATTGGCTAATTCCACCCTTCAGAAAATGTAACAGGTTCAGGGTGAGGCCCATAATATGCTTTATAAAAGCACCACAGTTCATCCCTACACGCAGCTAAAGCAGAGAACCACCAGTCTGGGTGCTAGAGATACACAGGTGAACTAACAAATGAGGAAGGTCTGGCCTGCAAGGCGACTGGGGCTCCCTGAATAACAGACAAGAATTTAAAAAGCAGACTTCAAAAGAAAGTTGGAATCTGCTCCATGTCCTGGGAAACTAAAAGGTATTTCAAAAATGAAAATCAGAACTGGGTACAGTGGCATATGCCTACGGTCCCAGCTACTTGGGAGGTGGAGGTGGAGGTGGAGGTGGGAGGAACACTTGAGCACAGGAGTTTGAATCCAGCCTGGGCAACATAGCAAGACTCTGTTGGGGCAGGGGGAGAAATCTGATGTAATAATCATGAAAGCTTGCAATAAAGGGGAAGTTATGATACAGCAATGGCTAACAAACTTTTCAGACTGAGAGTCACATTAGGAAAAGCATTTTACACAGTGCGAACACGCACACATCCATTTCTTTCTCTCTCTCTCTCTCTCTCTCTCTCTCTCTCTCTCTCTCTCCACACACACACACACACACACACACACATACACACTCACACACACCTGAAACAAGGATCACAAAACAATCCATGTGATGCATTCTTAACTTTTCTATTCAATTTTACTTCATTTATTTAAAAAATGTCGAGCATGATCTACTATACTGATTTCATGCCCTACCATTATGAAAGACACTGGTCTGGAGAAAATGTTAAGATTCATAGAGTGCTCCCAAGGAACTCAAAAGACAGGTACATGATGTTACAGATGAAGGTCATAACCAAGGGCAATGCAAAGAGTGGCACAGAAAAGGGAATCTGAGTGTGCAAAATTGCCAAATAGACCCAAACTTGTAAAAAGTGCCAAAGATGGACAAATTAGTTTTTTTTTTAACCTAAACCACACAGGAAGTATAAGTGTGCACCCTGGATCATATTAAATGTGATTTGTTGACAGAGGGGAAAGACAGAACTGGTCAGCCTCTATTCTAATTCTGATGTCTCCCATGGAAGATGATCTCTACAGGAAATGGTAGAATAATCACAGTTAACAGGAGCTCTGAGCAGGCACAGAGGCATTATGTCTGCACCCAGTTGCTATGGGGTCCAATTTACACCCCAAACAAGTCATATCTCAACAGGATATCACTGATGCCATAATTCAGGTACTGTGTGTACCCTCATTCAAACACCTCTCTGAGGTGTTGTTTTCTCCAGTTACAGATGACTAAGATTAAGTGGCTTTCCAAAGCCGCACAGTTATGAAGCGGCTAAGCTGGGATCGGAGCTCGAGCAGGAATGCAAATCCACATTCAACCCTCTAACAAGGCAAAATTTACAAATAACACTGCTGAAAGACTGGAAGAACCACACGGAGGCTCACCTGCCTGTGTCACTATAATCTAGGTCAGGCTTTTTTTTTTTTTTTTTTTTTTTTTCAGTACTGGGGATTGAACTCAGGGGCATTCTACCTCTGAGCTATACCCCCAGCCCTATTTTTTATTCTTTATTTTGAAACAGGGTCTCACTAAGTTGCAGAGTGCCTCACTAGGTAGCTGAGGCTGGCCGCAAACCCGGATCCTCCGGTCTCAGCCTCCCGAATGCTGGGATTACAAGCGTGTGCCACCACGCTCAGCTTAGGTCAGGCTTTTTCTACCTTACTTTCAAATTATCAGGAAATATCTTGCCAGGAGTTTCAATCCAAATGTTGTGGGCCTAACAGATAAGGTTCCATGTGTGAGATATATCCTTGATTCACAAGCCTCTGAACCCTGTCTGGACATCACACAATCTTTGCTGTGAACTATGTTGTGCAAATCCACACTAGCTCCCTGCTGAAGAAAGCAAGGATCTTTAGCTGTATGTTAAGAAATCCACTTGGGAGCTCAGGCCCTGTCACCTTCAGCAGTTGGGTTTCTGCTGCAGCACACTCTTCATTCATTCAGTAATTCCTTTCTAAGGCTGAATATGTTCCAAGCTCAATGCTAAGGGCTCTCACAATACTTCCTCATTCAACCTCCTTAGCCACCTTTGAAATGAAGATTCTTATTTCCTGTTCTGCTAGCAAGAAAACTGAGATACAGAGCTGAGTCACATACATGTGATTGCTTACTTTAAAAGGATAGAGTTGCCAGGCATGGGGGCACACACCTCTAATATCAGTACTTGGGAGGCTGAGACAGGAGGATCACAGGTTCAAGACCAGCCTCAGTAACTTAAGACTCTCAGCAATCTATCGAACTCTCAGCAACCTAGTGAGACTGTTTCAAACTAAAAGTAAAATACTAGGGGGTATAGTTCAGAGGTAGTATGCCCCTGGGTTCAATTTCCAGTACCACAAAAGCAAATAGGTAAGTAAATACATAAGTAAATAAATAGGGAAGTAAGTAAATAAAAAGGTAGAGTAGGATTTGAAAATAGGCATCATGAGACTAAGGACTCTGTTCCCTATATCACGTTCACATCCTTTTCCCTCCATCTGGGATACCCTCCACCTCTTTACTTGTGAGAAAGACCTTCCTCATGGCCTACTACTACTTCTCCTGCTCTTCTGTGGCAGGGTTAGTAACTCTTTGGCTCATCCCCGTGAACTTTACACATGCAACTCCTGCCATGATGTTCTATAGTTATCAGCTTTTGGTGTTGTTGCTCCTTGTAAACTCTTACATTGACGAGTGAATGCTACACCCTATTGATTCCTATGACTTCTAGTGTAAGCATGGCGCTTGCAGAGGGAGGGGACTTGGTCGGTGTCTGCTGACTTCTTTTGTGGTGTTACTGGGCTGGAGCATCAGACTGAGAAAATAGTGGGGAAACATTGATAGGGGAGACTGGAGGTTTTGAGGCTTATTTATCCTTAGCCTAGGGTTTCAATGAGGTATGGTAATAATCCAGTATCATTCATTAGATTTCCTAAGCAGATTTTTTTTTTAGATCACATAGGAAAATTATAAATAAGAGCTAACACTTCCAGGGCACCTATTATATCAGATTTTATATATATTGTACTGTAAGGTGGGTTGTTAACCCACAACTTACAGATGAAGAAACACGCCGGAACCTTCCTTTGGGTAAAGTGTCTTGAAAGCTACAGAAATGAGATGTAACCAGGTGGTCAGGAACCCACCACGGCCCTCTTCCCATGCAGAGTGTTGCCTAGAGTGAACCTGGGTGGCAGAAATGCATCGAGAGACAGATGCAAACTTTGTGGCTTCCTTCTAAAGAAGGGAAACAGAGGTCTCACTCATTGTGATGAGCACTTCAGGAAGGAGGCCCTGCAGGGCCCGCATGTTCCATACCTATGGGGGCATTGCTTCTGTGCTGTGCAGTAACACATCCTGGGCCATATGCAGTTGGTACAATGACAGGCCAGAGACTCCTGGTCCAGGAGAGTATTCCCAATTCCTTCCTCTGTGCTGGTCCCACCTCAGAAGCTCAGGAAATCCCTGCAGGTATCCCTTGGATGCTTCCACAAGTTCCCTCAGCCTGGGCCTGTGATGCCCCCCCTTGGGGTTGGCTTGCCCCTAATGCAGGCTCCAGACATCACCACTTCCCTTCTCCCCCTTGGACAGACTGGTAATCTCTCTCAAAACCCAGGTGCCCTATCTCTAAAATGGGAATGAAGGCCATTTATTGATTCTTTAGGATCTCTTGCTCTTGTTCTAAGATGGGCATTGACAGTATTTTAATGTCTTTTACAGAAGTACATTAAGAATCTCCTGCGGGAATGTGTTAAGAAATGCTGTCAGATTCAATAGTGTTAGGTGGGCCCTGAGATTCTGCATCTCTAGTTTGCTCCTAGGTACCACCTGTGAATCTGGTACAAGACTCCTTTGAGTGGCAAGGCTTTAGGCAAGGTGCACTTTCCCTTCCTTCAGCCACCTGGGCTGTTCCAGGAGGCTCTGTGCCCGCTCTTTATCTCTGTATAATCTCCATTGGCAGCAAACAGTACCATAATGAATGGAAATTCCTACAATAATTTTTACATCATTTGAAAGCCCAAATCGCCAATTGCTTTTTTTCTGGTACTTTTCTAACATTTGTGATTTCAAAAGTAACAATTAGGAGGAAAAACCCACCATGATTTATAAAAACCTATTCTGAATATGTTTCTAATTAATCCATAGATGATATAATTTTTTAAAAGGTACCGGGATGTTCCATTTTTATTAATGTTTTACTTCAGAGTAAATAACAAGAAACTATTGATTAAGCCTTGAGATTGGAGTAATCTGTAAACTTTGAACCCCTGTGAAAAGTTACCATAAAACTTGTGGTATATTCTTAAAACACTGTCCCCTGCATAGCACCTTGGTGGCTTATTGAATACCTTTTATGTTTGGGGGGGGGGCTGGGGATTCAACCTAGGGGTGTTCTACCTCTGAGCTACACCCCCAGTCATATTTTATTTGGAAACAGGGTCTCACTAAGTTACTGCTCGATGACCTTGAACCTGTGATTCTCCTGTCTCAGTCTCCCAAGTCCTTGGATTACAGGCATGTGCCACTGCACCAGGCTTTATTAAATACTTTAAAAGGAAACAGGGAAGAAACACTTATTGAATAGCTACTATACCACAGGCTCAGTGTTAGTTGTTTTTATATGAGTGTGCATGGCCATTTCCAGTTGAGGACAAAGTTGAGATTTAGCAATGTAAAGTGATTTGCCCACGATCCCAGACTGGGGAAGAGCCAGAACCCAGGACATCAAGTGCAGTCACCAGGGCTCTTTTGGCCCACCTGGCACCCACTGGGACCGGTAGGCTATTTCAAGGTGCATTTGCTCCCACCTGCTTGGGTCCACCTACAGATTTTCTGTCTCTTTCAGTGTGGCTTCAAATTGAAATTTCCACACACGAAAAGTTTGCAATGTGGCCGGGAAACCAAGAGTCTCCTTTCCCTAATTTACAAAATCCAGCCTCCACCGCCGCCCCTCCAAGGCTGGTTATTTTATTATTTTATTTTTGTAGCCAGGTCGAGGAGTAAATTTGTAGCCAAAGCACACACAGAGACCTTCACGCAGATCAGTTTGCCTATACTGACAACTTGGCCACTCACACTGACAAAGCCAACTTAGCCCAGATCTCAAGGGGGATGTTTTCAAGTGTCACAAGAA
Source organism: Graphiurus murinus (assembly GCA_004027655.1). NCBI lineage: Eukaryota > Metazoa > Chordata > Mammalia > Rodentia > Gliridae > Graphiurus > Graphiurus murinus. The sequence continues at coordinate 39,141 of PVLC010004324.1, forward strand.
AGTGGGACAAATGTTTGGGAAGCCCCTGTGGGCTGTGCATCCAGCGCGGGACTGTAGGTTTTCTTAGAGCCTGGACCCTGCTATGGATGGAAAGGAGCGGGGCCGCAGCCCTCCCCACAGCCCAACTTACTGGTAAGAAGAGCGGTAGTCCCTGAAAAAGGCCAGTCCCAGCCCCGCGAGGGTGAGCAACATCAGCTTCGCCATGGCCTGGGACAGACGGACAGGCTGATGCACGCGTGCACCGACAGCGAGGGGCACCTGCTTTTCTGCAGCGGCACCTGGCTCGGGCCGCGCGGGATTGGCCGGCCCCGCCCCGCCCGCCACCGCTCTAGCAGCAGCGGGTCAGCGCCGCGGTGGCCCGAGTTGCGCGCTTAGGCACTGGGAGCCAGGTGCCTTCTTTGGCTCCCTTAGACTTTAAAGAGGAGAAACCCGAGAACAGATTCCTAGACTGGTCAAGAAGCAGCGGTCAAGCAAGTTAGAGGAAATAGACAGCCGTGGGAAAGGGGAGAGTCAGTCTTTGCTGAGCGCTAATGTTGTGCCCCAAAAATCCTAATCCTTTTCTCTCAGAGGGGTCCAGTAACTTGATCATGGTGACTCAGCCAAAGAAGGGCACGAAAGAGGGCCGTGGTTGCAACACCTGCGATCCCTCTCTGTTCTCACCAGGCTACCTACCACTCGGGGTCACCTTTCAACATCTGGATTCCAAGCACCTCTTTCTCAATACCACTTCTGACCGTACCGCACTCCGTCCAGCAGCCCCTGTGCATTCATTCCCTCGCTCGCTGACGTTCCCTGAGCATTCAGAGAAGTTACATTCCAGAGCGGAGCATGGTGGCGCACACCTGTAATCCCAGTACTTGGGAGGCTGAGACCTGAGGATCCTTAGTGAGGCCCGCTGCAACTTAGTGAGACCCTGTTTCAAAAAATAAAGTCTAAAAAATAGGGCTGGGGATGTAGCTCGGAGCTAGAATGCCCCTGGGTTCAATCCCTAGTACTGAAAGAAGAAGAAGAAGAAGAAGAAGAAGAAGAAGAAGAAGAAGAAGAAGAAGAAGAAGAAGAAGAAGAAGAAACATTACATTCCAGGAGGAATGAAAACATCAGCAAAATGCATCCCTATGGCTGTGAGCTGTGTGCATGTTTCTTCTGTATGTGTACACATGCTTTGGAGGGAAGCAACCTTGGGAGGGAGCACTGAGAGTGTCTCACAAGACAACTGAGCAAGCAGAAAGAGGAGCCCTGTGCACTCCTGTCCTCTTCTCTCCTGAATATTCCCGTCAGATACCTATATGTTTTAATTATCACCCATAGTTTTCTGGGGAAACCCTCTTCAACCCCACCTTTTAACTGATGCCCTGTTTCTCTGCTCCCCTTAGAACACTGCTCTTAAAGCGTGAGCTTCTGTGTAATAAGTCTGAGAGCCTGGCTGGAGCATTCATGTGAAAGGCTGTGAGCTCTGGAAGGGGGACAGCAGACAGCAGGCCTGGGAATGAAGTCTTTTTTTTTTTTCTAACTAGGAATTGAAACCTGGGGGTATTCTACTTCTGAGCTACACCCTCAGTCCTTTTTATTTTTGTTTTTGAAATAGTTTCTCACTTTGAATCTGTGATCCTCCTGTCTCAGCCTCCCAAGTACTGAGATTACAAGCATGCACCATCACACCCAATGAATGAAGCCTTCTTGAGCCCTTTGTACCAGGCTGGCTACCAGCTGTATACCATGGAAGCACTCTAATTGACATTATATGAAGCAGAAAAAAATCTACCTGAGAGAAAATAGGATCACAGAATGCAAGAGAGGAAAGTATTTGCAAAAAGGGAATGGTGATGTGTCCAATGTGGTTATGAATTAAGCATGATTAAGACAGAGAAGAAAGCCTGGTGTGGTAGTGCATGCCTGTGATCTCAATACTTGAGAGGCTGAGACTGAAGGATTGAAGGCTAAAGGCCAGCCCCAGCAACTTATTAGGACCCTGTTTCAAAAATAAAAAGGGAGCCAGGAATGATGGCGCATGCCTGTAATGGGAGGCGGAGATAGGAGGATTGCAAGTTCATGACCATCCTCAGCAACTTAGTGAGGCCCTCTGCAACTTAAACCCTGTTTCAAAATAAAAAAATAAAATAGGGGTAGGGGCATAGCTCAGAGACAGAATGCCCCTGGGTTTAATACCCAATACCACAAAAAATAAAAATAAAAAAGCCTGGAGGGGAGTGTAGCTTGTATCTCATGGGGTAGAATGCCCCTGGGTTCAACCTCCAGCACCAAACCAAACAAAAACAAAAACAAAAGACAGAGATGGAACCACTGAATTTGCTAGCATGGTTACAATGGGTGGTTTAATTAGATCAACTTCTATAGTTAGGTCAAAGCCATATTAGAATGGGTTAAAGAGAAAATGGAATACTAGGAATATTTCCCAAACAGTCATTTTCCTATGCTTATAAACAATAATTAAGAAATTTGGTCAGGGCTCAGCAGGTTGCCTTGCTGACATTCTCACTGGGACGTCTATTATCTGTTACAAATGCATCCAAAAATGAGCTTTCAATCTCACCCTAACTCATTATGTCCCCCAAGTTGTCCATACTTCAGTTATTGTCACCATCTCTATCCAGTTGCTCAAGTAAAAAATCTAGACACTTTCTGTCATCTGTCCCCTTCTCTCATACCTCTTTGCACCAAAATATAGCAGTCAGTCCCATAGACTTTCTCTCTATTAGTTATTTATTGCTGCATAACCTGGACATAAAAAATGATAACCATGTATTATCTCATAGTTTCTGTGGATCGGGAATCCAGGTATAGTACAGTCAGTAGTCTTTAAGGCCAGTTCATAAGTCCATAGCTGAGCTATCAGCCAAAGTCATAGTCTCATCTGAATGCTCAACAGGGGGTAGAGTGGAATTGGTAAGATCAGTTTCCAAGACCACTCCCATGGCTCTTGGTGGGCTTCAGCCCCTTGTCCAAAGGGCATCTCCACAGCTGGAGCAGAACAAGGCAGTAGACTTCCCCTAGACTGAGCTATCTGACAAAGCAAGACAGCATGCCCACCCAAACGGAAGCCACAATCTTGCAATAACCTAACCTCTGAAGTGACATCCCCTAGCTTCTACCATAGACTGTTCACCAAAAATACCTACTGACTCCAGCCCACACTCAAGGAGAGAGGGATTAAGTTCCACCTCTTGAAGAAAGGTATATCAAAGAATATGTGCACGTGTCATTAAACCACCGTAGCTCCCAAAGAAATCTTGAATTGGTCCACTCCTCTCCACCTCCACCACCAGCGCAGTGGCCCAGACTGCCATCGTGTCCGGGCCAGAACAATCCCTTCACTGTTCTCTCTCTAATCTCCCAAATGCCTTCTCCTCATTGCAGCCCAAGTAATCATCTAGAAATGTAAATCAGATTATATCATTTCCCTGCTTCAAATCCTCCCTCCCATGGCCTCTTATTTTCCTTTCTTTTCATGGCCTAAAAGGCCCCACAAGATTTGGCCTGTGCTTAGCCATCTGACACAATTTCTTATCATTCACTCAGCAGAGTGTTGCAGCAGCCTCAGCGTTCTTGCCCTCCCGCACACACGCCAAGCTTATTGTGTTCTTCTGTCTTCACCTCTGCTGTTCTTTGACTAGAATCTTCCTGCCGTCCGTCTGCTCACTTGCTGCTGCTTGCAGCAAGGGACTGGCTGCCCCTGGCATTTTTCCTCTCTTGCTGATCAGATCTTAACCTAATGTCTTCTGAGAGCCCTTTCCCAATGTTATCATCTATAGCAGTTTCCTCTGCCTCCTATCCCCACCACCAGCCTCTAAGACCCCAGAGCTGGCATCTACCAACCAAATAATTGTCACCGATATAGTTACTAGTTGTATCTTTCCTAAAGAAAAAGGGGATAGTAAAACATCATGTCCCTGAATGCTCTTTTCTGTTCCCTAAAACCTAGCCAACTTAAGGGAACAATGAGAGCAAGTCTGACCTGGAAAGTCCAGATACGTATTATTGTGAAAGCCATTGGCTCTCTCTCTCATGCACACTGGGAGATAGGGCAAGTTGGAAGCTGCTATCTGCAGGAAGCTACTTTCTTGCATGTGTGCAGGACAGATGCTCCTTGGGATGCTGGTCATACAAGCAAACTAATAGAGCTGATGCTGGTGATGTCACTGCTCCTGCAGCCTCACATAAAAGCCCCTCTCTGAGTGAGACAGGTACAGAACTGAGGGCACCATGGAGTGGACACATGTCACCTGTCCAGTTGGCCCCCGCTGGACAAGGAGTCATGAGGGAGAGGGGGCATTGCTTGGTGAAGCACCTGGAGGGGCGGAGGTGCTATCTGTCAGCTTGTCACCACTGAGCTCTTCTGGGAGCAGTCACTGATCCCTTGTGACCTCTCCTCAGGAAATCTATGTCTCCTATGCTGTCTCTGGGCACTTTCTTTGGCCTTTCAGCAACCTACTCCACAGAACTGACATAACTGGGCTGTGGATATGACACTAGTTGCTAGAATAGTGAGCTATTTCTGTAGTAGTTGGTATCATATAGCCACTTCCTCTGGCCCCTAGAGTTCTCCCACATCACATTCCACCTCCTCTGAGAACCCTCCACCCCCATCACTTCGCCATAATCTAACAACTATGGGGTAATTGCCTGGCACAGTGGTGTCTCTCTACTACTCTTCCAAATAGTGCATTGTTCAATTGTGATCGAGGCTGTGCTATACCTGGGATGAGGACTCTGATGCCACCCCGCATTCACAGCACACTTTGCCCAAGAGAGCACCTGGCTCATCTGCTTGCTCACTCGTGTGCATCCCGTCTGCCTTCACCAGCGTGGAAGTCATGGGGGGAGGGGCACGAACATCAACCCATTTGCTAACTACCTTCTCTGTAGCTCCAACAGCAGTGTCTGGCACATAGTCGTTGCTCGAGTATTTGAACAAGGAATGAGAACATGCATGACTGGCAAGGGACTGGGAATAGAGAGCGTGAAGAGCGAGAAGAAAAGGGCAGGTGGGTTGGGGAGTAGACACAGATGCTGCTGCTCTCCTCTGACCAGTGTCCTGTGAGCACCAAAGAACCCAAGTGGTCTTTCTGGCACCAGAATAAATAAATAAGTGGTGTTTGTTCAAGGCCATTGGCTGTTTGTGCTTTTTGTGTCCTTTTCTCTCTTTCCTCAACCCATCTTGTCTTCCTTCCCTTCCCCAGCCCACTCCTCTTTTTCAACAAGATCGGGTGCATTCAGGGTGGTATTGCCATAGACTCACTCCTTTCTTTCAAAGCCAAGAGCAAAGTGTTCCCAAGCCAACCTGCAGGATATGACAATGTGGGGTGGGATGCAAAGAGAGAGATCACATTGTATATTGACTAATCATCCTCCTATCTCCCTGACCTCCCACAGCACTCACAGGCTAATTCGCCATGCTGGGAAGGAAAAAGGTAGCTGCTCAGATAAAAAGGTGCTTTCTGAATCCTGGTCCTCATCTCTTACAGGGAAGAGAGATGTATTCCTTTGAAGTCTGAATTTAGTTGATCTTGAAATGTGCTTCTCCAAATGGGGACCATGCTCTCCGTATTCCTCAGTCCCTTTAGAGATCCATCATAGGATAAGCTGTGGAGGAGAGAAGGGCTCCCATTATTCCCCATATTCCTCTTCTTCCTCCCAACTGATCCTCTTTCTTCCCCAACCTTCCCAAGCTAGCAAGATTCACATCACAATGAGGTATGGAAAATGTACTTGTTTCCAGGGTCATGGAGGTGTGTGTCGAGTGCTCCTTGAAGGAGCTGAAGTTCCCAAAGTCAGAGATAGAAGAGGTGGAGGTTTAAGTGGTGCTCGGTGTCATCATGGGTTCCGAGGCTATGTGGGATCCAGCAGACAGGGGATGACCAAGTTACTTTAGACTGTGATTTATTTTCCAGAGGGGAGTCATGCTCAACTCTTGCTGGAATAAAAGAGGAGGCATCATCAATCCAGTAATGGAATTCTTAGTGTTGCTAAGAGTAAAATTCAGTGAACATCACTATCATCGTGCAGAGGCCAAGGTCAAGAGCCAAGAAACTTGAGTAAAAACAGGCTCAGAAAGAAAATGTAGTAGATACACACAACAGAATACTATTAATCCTTACAAAAGACGAAAATTCTATCATTTGTGACAGTATAGATGAACCCAGAGGACATTATGTTAAGAGAAATAAGTCAGGCCCAGAAAGACAAATAGTGTGTAATCTCACTTAGATGTGGAATCTAAAACAGTTAATCTCATAAAAACAGGGAGTAGAATGGTGATTATCTGAGGCTGGGAAGACAGTGGTATTTGGGAAGATGTTGGTCAAATATATAAAATATCAGTTAGACAGGAGGAATAAGTTCAAAAGATCTATTGTGCAATTGGTGCTGGTAGTAATCAGCAAAATATTGCATTCTTGAAAATCATGAAGAAGTGAGTATAGTTTGAGTGCTTTCATCACAAAAAGATGATAAATATGTAAGTCAAGGCATATTTTAATTAGCTCAATTTAACCATTCTACAATGAATACATATTTCAAACTATCATGCTATACATGATAAATACACATAATTTTTATTTGTCAATGAAAAACTAAATTAAAGGGCTGGGGCCAGCCAGGCATGGTAACACACATCTGTAATCCCAGTCCTTGGGAGGATAAGGCAGGAGGATCACAGGTTCAAGGCCAGCCTCAGCAACCTAGCAAAACTCTTAGCGACCTAGTGAGACTTTGTTTCATAACAAAATTTTTTTTTTTAAAAAAGGGGCCTGGGAAGCCAGGTGTGGTGGCGAATGCTTGTAATCTCAGCATTTGGGAGACTGAGACCGGAGGATCCAGGTTCACGGCCAGTCTCAGCTACCTAGTGAGGCACTCCACAACTTAATGAGACCCTGTTTCAAAATAAAGAATAAAAAATAGGGCTGGGAGTATAGCTCAGAGGTAGAATGCTCCTGAGTTCAATCCCCATTACCTCAAAAAAGGGGGGGGGGCTGGGGTTGTAGCTTGGAGGTAGAATGCCTTGGGTTTAATCCCTACTACAAATAAAATAAAATGGACACATAGGCTCTGTTTACGTGGTCTTATTTGAAACATAGGTTTAGTATAACCCATCCACTAATTATACGATATATTAATCTCCTTTCCAATTTCTTTGTTCTGCTGTGTGAGACCTCAAAGCAGAAATTCTTAACTTTTTTTGAAGGTACCAACTAACTTTGAGACTCTGAAGAGTGAATTAACCCTATCCTTGGATTCATATGTACACACAACCTCACATTCTCTTTTAGGGGATTTCCTGCACCAAACTAAATCAGACATAGGAGCTCTTGTCCAAGAGAAGAGTGAAAACTCTTGAGTAATTAATGATATCCAGTGGGATGTTGATTACTTTAAAATGGTCGGCTTGCTTTGGTGCTTTGCCTTGGACTTTGATTTTGACCTGCTTTTTTTGTCTGAAACACTGTTTTTCTATAACTTCTGTATTGTCTGTTTTTGACATTACCAAATCTTATTTGGTCCTTCAGGTACCAGTTTGGAATTTACTTCTAGTCTTTCCTGATCCCTAAGTCACAAATATCCATTATACAATAAATAGCTCTATTGCCTTCTTCTTTTTTATTATTATTCCTAGCTTTCTGCATTGTTAGTACCTTGTTGTTTTCTGTTTTTCTTACTAGACTATAAGCCTGTATAACAATGTCCTGTTTATCATAAAAGCCCTGATTCCTGAACAATGCCTAACAAAGTCTGGGTACTCAATAAATATTGTAAATAATAAATGAGTGAATGAAGGTTTGAAATTCATTACAAGAGCCTCTGGGAAGCTTTTTTTTCTTCTTCTTTTTTTTTCTGTGCAGAACTGGGACTTGAACCCAGGGGCATTCTACCTCTGAGCTACATCCCCAGCCCTATTTTTCATTCTTTACTTTGAAACAGGGTCTCACTAAATTGCAGAGGACCTCACTAAGTAGCTGAGCCTGGCTAAGAACCTGCAATCCTCCGGTCTCAGCCTCCCAAGTACTGGAATTACAAGCGTGTGCCATCAGGCCTGGCCTCTAGGAAGCTTTAATAGATCATATATTAATGACTTAAAGACCCCATCAATGTTAAATGCACAATTATTTTTATTATTGCTATTTTATTGTATGTATGCCCCTGTAAGGAAAGCTATCAATTGATCTAACACAATTCTCAGAAACTATCAATTACACAACTTTGTATTTCTGAGATATTAATGTGAAAGCAAGAGTAATGAGTTCATAAAATAGGAGAATTTAAAATATATGGGAAATTATGGAGATGTCTTCAACTTAGAATTTCTTTTTATTGTCAGAAATATATAACCCAACATTTTAAGTCACAAGTAATCTCAGATACCACAATGATTTTTATAATCTCCCCTTTATTTCTTTTCTTCCTCAGTCCTCATGTGCTGAATATTTATCTGCATATGTTCAAATACTGATTCTTGAATATATTAAGTAAAAAGCACATCTTTTATTCCTGCCCCCGCACACAAAAAGCTTAATTCATTGAGTATTGAGTAAAAACTGTCAATGAATGGATAAAGAGCCGGAGCCAGATTTGCCAAGTTTAATTCTGTCTGTGGGAGCACACAGGGTTGATCTGGTGGCTACACCGCAGCATTGTTCCCCAGAAGGAGCTGAGCCTTGTTGGCAGTGATTGCAACATTCTCAAGTGTCTAAAGATGCGAAATTCTAATACCCTAAGAATGTCAATAATATCATTCTGCATGAGGCAGTTTTAGTAGGAGGAACACTGCCCTTTGAATACTGAATTTATGGTCACTTCCTGAAATTCTGTTGTGGGAGAAAGCCAGGTGTGGTGAGGGGGCTGAGACAGGAGGATCATAGGTTCGAGGGCAGCCTCAGGAACTATTGTGGCAGAAATAACATCTGCAGGATGGAGATAATTCCTGTTGGTTTGCCGTATGAAACAACAGAAAATAGCTCTGAAACCACCAAGCAGATACAAAGCAACTTCTGGATTAGGATAGAGTTTTACCCAAATTCAGAAGTTAATTTACAAAATATTTTCACCTTACAGTATGTCATAACAATCTGGTAAAGACAGCAGCAATCTTAATATCCTTGTTTTATACAAACCCGTCCAGTTGTAACATGTGGGAGACCTAAGTTTGAATGTCCAGATTTGGTGATCCTAAATCTGTGTGTACCTAAAAACAGAACTTCAAAGTATAAAAGGCAAAATTAATCAAACTATACCATTTCACTTCAGTTATCTAAGTATGCAAGAAAACCAAAGAAAGTAGAAGGATGGAAATAATAATGACAAATACCAGCAGTCAATAAAATAAAAACCAAACTTAGAGAATAGCCATTGCATGGCATATTATTCAGCCATAAAAAGCATGAAGTCCGAAAACATGTTATAGCATGGGTGCACCTTGAAATAACTATGCTAAGCAAAGAAGCCAGATGTAAAAAGCAACATGTTCTAGAATTCCATTTATATGAAATAGATAAAATAGGCAAATGAATGAAGTAAAAAAGATTCATAGTTGCCAGAGGCTAGAGGGAGAGGAAAATGGAGAGCGACTACTTAATGAGGGTTTTTTTTTGGGGGGGGGGGTGATAAAAATATTCTGGTACAAGATAGTAGTGATGGTTGCACATTACAAATGCTGTAGGTGCTGTTAAATTGTACACTGTGAAATGATTAAATGGTGAATCTTATGTTATGTGTATGTTACCACAATAAAAAAGAGAAAACATTTAAAATTTGATTATTGAAAAGACTAATAAAATGTACAAACCAGCAAAACTGACAGAGAGAGGATGAAAGACACTGGTGGAAGAGAGAAAGAGATAGAGAGAGAACAAATTCTATATATGAGGAATGAGGGGGAAATTACCACAGATTTTAAAGATACTTAACTATTTTTTAAGAATAATAAAAGAATATTATTAGCTTCTTTATTACACCAAATTTTCAAACTTAGATGAAAAGAATGGATTCCTAAACCTGCCAAAACATATACAAGAAGAGCCGGGCGTGGTGGCACACGCTTGTAATCTCAGCATTCGGGAGGCTGAGACCGGAGGATCACGGTTCACAGCCAGCCTCAGCTACCTAGTGAGGCACTCCACAACTTAGTGAGACTCTGTTTCAAAATAAAAAGAATAAAAAATAGGGCTGGGGGTGTAGCTCAGAGGTAGAATGGCCCTGAGTTCAATCCCCAGTACCGCAACAAAACAAAACAAAACAAAACAAAAAAACATATACAAGGAGAAACAGAAAATCTCAATACTTTTATATTTATTAAATAAATTGAATCCCTAATTTAAGATGTCCCTAAAAGAAATCTTTAGTTCCAGGTAGCTCCATGAGAGAGTTCTTCCAAATATGTAAGAAAAGAAAAGCACTAAATTTTACAGGAATTCTTTCAGAGAATAGGAAAAAAAAAAAGAGCATCTCCTAATTGTTACCAGGTCAATATAATCTTGATACTCAAATTTAACAAGTTAAATTTAAAAAAAGAAAAACTAAAATTGCAGAGCAAACTGGGCATGGTGGTGCACGCCTGTAATCCCAGTACTTGGGAGACTGAAATAGGAGGATCTCAGATTTGAGGACAGCCTCAGCAATTTAGGCGAGATCTTGCGTGTTTAGGGTGGTATGGTCATAGACCAGCCTCAACAATTTAGCAGGACCCTGTTTCTGAATAAAAATTAAAAAGGACTGGGGGTATAACTCGGAGGTAGAATGTTCCTGGGTTCAATATCTAGTACAAAAAAAAAAAAATTACAAGGCAATCATTATTAGTATCTTAAAGAAGATGTGTGAAGGGGGGAGCATAACATGCCCAGTATGAAAGTTTGTCTTAAAGTTTGAACTCAGTCAAATAACTAACAGAGAAAACTAATAAGATCATCTCAATAGATGCAGAAAAATTATGTTTAAAAATTGACATTCACCTGTAATTCCAGTACTTGGGAGACTGAGACAGGAGGATTGCAAGTTTGAGGACAACCTCAGCAAAGAGTGAGACTCTCTTCAACCTAATGAGACCCTGTTTCCAAATACAAAATAAAATCAAGCTGGGGGGTGTAGCTTGAAAGTAGAATGCCTCTGGGTTCAATTCTCAGTACCACAAAAAAAAAAAAAAAATTCAATTACAATAAAAATTATTAAAATAGACATAGAATGTAAATTTCTTTTTTTTTTTTTTTTTTTTTTTTGGTACTGGGGATTGAACTCAGGGGTTTTCTACCTTCAAGCTATACCCCCAGCCCTATTTTTTAATCCTTATTTTGAAACCAGGTCTCACTAAGTTGCGGAGTGCCTCACTAGGTAGCTGAGGCTGGCCAAGAACCCGGATCCTCTGGTCTCAGCCTACCAAATGCTAGGATTACAAGCGTGTGCCACCACGCCCGGCTGAATGTAAATTTCTTAATCAGATGAAGAATATCTACTAATGGGAAGAACTAGAACAGATGAGTACTTAATAATAAATTGAAAGCTTTCCCTGGTGACTGAGAAGATATTATATCCTTATATCCACTATTTTCACTAACACTAAACATTAAACTATAGGTAAGAAAAAGAAAAGATTCAAGATGGGAAAAGAAGCCGGGCGTGGTGGCGCACGCTTGTAATCCCAGCATTCGGGAGGCTGAGACCAGAGGATCCGGGTTTGCGGCCAGTCTCAGCTACCTAGTGAGGCACTCCGCAACTTAGTGAGACTCGGTTTCAAAATAAAGAATAAAAAAATAGGGCTGGGGGTGTAGCTCGGAGGTAGAATGCCCCTGAGTTCAATCCCCAGTACCGCAAAAAAAAAAAAAAAAAAAAAAAAAAAAAAAAAAAAAAGATGGGAAAAGAAGATATAGAACATTTGTTACTCATAAACAACAGGATTGATAGGAAGACAATACAAAAGATACTATAGATAAACTATTAAAATTCATGTATATTTCAAGATAAAAAAGAACTGGGGGTTTAACTCCCAGTCCAAATATAACTTTGGAGAGCACAAAGATTTAATAAGCAAGATGCATAAGACCACATCCATAGGCAAAAATACTGATATATTAAACTTGATTAAAGCCAAATTTTTCACCTTCATTAAAGCAAAATTTTTCTGTTCAGCAAAACATAATCAGTCTGATAGTTTATTTTCCATTCTTTTAGGTAGATACCCAGAAGTGGTATTGCTGGATTATATGGTAGGTTCATTTCTATTCGTGTGAGAATCCTCCATACTGTTTTCCACAGTGGTTGCACAAGTTTGCACTCCCACCAACAATGTATTAGGGTTTCCACTTCTCCACACCCTTGCCAGCATTTGTTGTTGTTTGTGTTCTTGAAGATTGCCATTCTGATTGGGGTTAGGTGAAATCTCAAGGTAGTTTTGATTTGCATCTCTCTGATTGCTAATGAGGTTGAACATTTCCTCATACATTTATTGGCCATTTGTATTTCTTCTTTTGTGAAGTGTCTATTTAGATCCTCTGCTCATTTTTTGATTGGGTTATTTGTTTTCTTAGCTGTGAGTTTCTTGAGTTCTCTGTATATTCTAGATATCAGTCCTCTATCAGAAGAGTAGCTAGCAAAAATTTTCTCCCACTCTGTTGAGGTTTTTGACAGTTTCCTTTGTCACACAGAAGCTCTTCAGTTTAATGCAATCCCATGTATTGATCTTCCTTTGAGTTGCTTGTGCTTTTGGGGTCTTGTTGAGAAAATTTTTACCTGTGCCTATGTGTTCAAGTGTTGGTCTATGCCCTCTTCAAGTAGCTGCAAGGTCTCTGGCCTGACTTCCAGGTCTTTGATCCATCTCGAGTTGACTCTTGTGCAGGGTGAGAAAGTGGAGTTTATTTACATTTTCTTGCATATGGTTATCCAGTTTTGCCAACACCATTTGTTGAAGAGGCTATCTTTTTTCCAGTGTATGTTTTTGGCTCCTTTGTCAAAAAATTAAAAAAAAACATAATCAAAAGGTGAAGAGACTCACTAAAAAGTGAAAGAGCATATTTTTAATGCATATATCTACAAAAGACTCCTACCTACAAATGAATGAAAGAATGTTAACTCGGGTTTTAAATGGACAAAATATTAAGCATTCACTACACTATTAAGTGTTGCCAAGAAGTGGAGCAACTAGCATTAGTAGTAGGAATGCTGGCACAAACACATTGGAAAACTGCCTAGCACTGTCTGTTAAAGCTGCACATATATGTACTCTACTACCCAGTCATTTCAGCTCTGTATATTTACCCAACAGAAATGTTTAAGTTTTTCTCTCATTAAAATATATTGTATAAGAAAATTCACTGCAGTTTATTCATAATTTGCATAAACTTGGATACAATGTAAATGTCCATCAATAGTAGAATTCTTAAACAAGTGGTGGTATATTCATGCAATGAAATAGTATACACAACAAATCAAAAAAATGAATTAGTGCAGTATGCTATCAAAGAAGCTTCTAAGAATGGCATATGTAAATCGTTATAGTTTACTGTGCTCTACTTCCTATCTCCATCAACCCAGGAACCAGTCTGGCAAAGAAAACTGTACCTATAACACAACCAGTTGAGTAAAGGGAAAAGAAACAGGTTGAGCCATAGTGACTCTTAAAATGTCTACCTGGAAGTGACCTGTCTTATTTCTGTCAACATTTCATTGGTCCAACCAACCACAATGACACTTCTGAAGTTAATGGCCCAAAGATATATACTGAGCCCACCAACACTAACATAGCAAGATCAGGACTGGGATATCTGGACAACAATTATTCAACCTTCTACAAAGTTGAGCAAGTAAGTATATGGCTTGGGATGTTTGCGCTCTGTGTCTACTTCCCTAGAATTAGAAACAAAAAGGATTTCAGAGTGCTCACTAGGAAAAATGCTGGAAAGTAGTGTAGCAAGAGAAAGATAGGGAAAAGGACAGAAATTCTTAAATAATGGTATGGTGCATATGACTTATTTCTAACACACACACACACACACACACACACATTTATGTAAGTGTAACTTTCAGCACATGATATGATTACTTTGAATATCAGTCAGCCTCTCTAGAATCCATTCATGAAAATTTATTTTCCAAACTCTGCAGTTTGCATTCCACTCACAGACTATCTTCAGATTCATGCCGAAGCCAATATTTTTTTCTGTAGCGGAAATTGGTAATAGCCCATAGAATGCTCCATCTGCACTTCATTTAGGTTTCACATTTTGATGAAATCAATGACATCCTATGGTTTATGTGATTCACCAGTTAGCTGTTAGAAACCACAGAGCTCCTCCAGTATGTAAAGCCTGGAACTTAATGAACATAGTTCTGTGAAAAAGTATTCATTTCATCATTTCCCAGCATCTGCTATGAATAATATACAGAGTATGAACTGAGTGTGTTAAAAATTTCCATTACATTATCTATTTCTACTTAAGGACATTCTTCTTGGTTTTCCTCAATTGGATAACTTGCCCTCAGCTGTACTAATTACGGTCTTTAACATCTCCAATAAATCACTTTTCTGACAACCACATGGCATTGTAAAAATGTTTTGGTAAAAAGTAAGTAATTTGTTCTCTTTCAATAGACAAATTCTTACAGTATTGTGACAAACAGAAAACAAAACAGATCAATAGCACTGAATGTGGACCCTGGTCTTAATCCTGGAATGTGTGGGGAAACACTAAATCAGCATCTTCAATCTCTTCTCCCAAAACTTTTGGGGGCAATGTTTTTAATGCTACCAATACATCTGAATTATACATGGAATTTTTATAAAATACTAGTTCATGAACCCCAACTTGAGGGTAGAATTCCACTTTCTAGTGTGTGTACCTACCCTGAAAAAGTAGTAAGTAGAAGCTGTATACTCTACACTCTCCTGAAGCCAGAGTACAGGATGTAGTTTTGTGTCTGTAAGTCAGTAGTGCTTGAGCAAAACTAACACTTGGAACCAATTAAGCAGGGAAAGTGGCAGTGTTTCAAGCACGTTTTGCTGGGTGGACTGTAGCTGCAGAGCCTATAGTTCTTGTGGTTCCTTGAGCTCTGGATCTCACCTGTAGGAGCTGCAGCCATCTACACTCCCTCCAATGACGCAAGAGGTTCCCTGCATCTCCACCTCCCCGTCAACACATGGCAATATCAAGCATTTCGATTTCTGCTAGTCTTGTAGGTCTAAAGTAATTTAAAAGTGCTATTTTAATTGGCACTTCTCTGGTTATCAAAGAAAATTGCTTCTTCACACCATTTGCATGTTATTTCTTGGGGTTAGCGTTCCCACTTTGTTGTCTTCAAAAGTTCCTCATATATTCTACTTATTAATACCTTGTCTGTTTAACATTGCAGGTCTTCCTGATTCTGATATTCATCTATTCTTTTTTTTTTTTTTTTCTTTTTGTCCTTGGTCCTGGAGATCAAACTCAGGAGCACTCTACTTCCAAGTTACACTCCCAACCTTTTTAAATCTTTGTTTGGAAACAGGGTCTCACTAAGTTGCTGAGGCTGGTGTTGAAGCTGTGATCCTCCTCTATCAGCCTCCCAAGTGCTGGGATTACAGGCTTGCACCATCTAGCCCAACTGATATTCATCTCTTCTCTTGGCCCACCTTGTTCTTCACTGAATTGAAATCTTTAATTTTGAGGACTCGTTCAATCAACTTTTTAATCTTAGGGTTTGTCCTTTTTAAATATTGTTTCAGAGGTCTTTTCCTACCCTTGTGTCATTATAAATACTCTCCTACACTACCTTCCATTAACTCTAAAGGTTAACCTTCTCCTTTAGCTCTTTAACCCATCTGGAGTCCACCTGCCTAGGTGGTGTCAGGTAGGATATACTCCTTCCAGAGAGCGAGTCCATTTTCT
>PVLC010004324.1:60000-86221 GCA_004027655.1 Graphiurus murinus
ACCAGCTCTCACTAAGTTGCTGAGGATCTTGCTAAGTTGCTGAGGCTGACCTTGAACTTGCAGCCCTCCTGTCTCAGCCTCCTTAGTACTGGAATTACAAGCATGGGCCACCACATTGGGCTCACTAGCCTTTTTTTTTTTTTTTTTTTTAACAGTACTAGGGATTGAACGCAGGGGCATTCTACCTCTGAGCTACACCTGCAGCCCTAGTTTTAGTATTTATTTTTGAAACAAGGTCTCACTAAGTTGCAAAGAGCCTCATAAGTAGCTGAGGCTGGCTGTGAGCCTGTGATCCTCCCGTCTCAGCCTCCTAAGTACTGGGATTACAAGCGGGCACCACCACACCTGGCTTCAATAGCCCTTTTTAATGTGACTTCTCTTTCCTGTATTACCTGATCAGTGGAGTCTCTGGTCCATTTATTAGGGAATCTCCCATCAAAAGAAGCTTCCCTACTAATAAATCCTCTAAGAACTAATAAGTGAAAGAAAAGTAAACATCCACTTTTTTTAAGGCCCTGAATTTTTTGTTACAGCAATTTAGCCTAATCCCAGTTAATAAAGTAAATTATATATTTCAAGTTTATCCATTTAATAACGTTTTCAGCTTCTCGACATAAAGTAGCTCATCAACTTCTCTTTTTATCTTCTTAATGTCCATAATACTGCATATTTTATTTCCCTTTTCCAACCCTAGATATTTGAGCCATTCTTTGTCTTATTGATTACATCAAATGCGCAGTAGTTGTTATTAATCTTCTTAAAGAATGAATTTTTAGCTGTTTTTGAATCCTGCCATTATTACATGTTGGTTTCTGTTGCATTAATTATACTACTTGTCATTAACAAATTGTTCTAGAACGTGGCATCTTTAAACAATCAAAAAATTCCATGATGCATGGTTTCTGTGGTGGAAATTGCAATGTTTTTGTGTGATCTGGCTTCAGCAATCAAATGTCATCCTTTCTACCGTAGCCTATGGTTACACAGGTCAACCATGTTTGGTCTGGGAGGGGATGATGCACTTGCTTGAGTACCAGGAGGTAAGGATCATCGGTGGCCATCTTCATGCTGTCTACCACATTCGTTTTTGCTCCTTATTCTTTTCTTTCTTTGGCTTATTTTGCTGTTTCTTCCTACAGCAAAAGAATGTATACTTAACTCTTTAATAACTGTCTTTCTTATTTTCTAATATGTGAGAGTATAAATTTTACCTAAGTTTAGTCTTGGCCTATAAGATTTCATCTGTAGAAAAATTTATTATTCAATTAAAATCATTTTATAATTTCTATTTTTCTTCTTCTTCAACTCATGAGTTATTTAGAAATAAAAATATTGAGTCTAAACATCATTGCACCAGTCAGACAACATATATTATTAAGACTTGCTTTATAGCCCAGTATAGAATCAATTTCTTTAGATGTTCCTTATCATTTTGAAAAGGTATGTGTCTCCAATTACTTGGTACAAGATTCTATATATGCCGGGCATGGTGGCTCACGCTTGTACTCCCAGTACTTGGGAGGCTAGGACCGGAGGATCCAAGTTCAAGGCTTGCCTCAGCTACTTAGTGAGGCCCTCTGCAACTTAGTGAGACACTGTTTCAAAATAAAGAATAAAAATAGGATTAGGGGTGTAGCTCAGAGGTAGAACACTCCTGGGTTAGATCCCCTAGTACCGCATCAAAAAAAAAAGATTCTATATAACTTCATCAGATCAAGTTTGCTAACTGTGTGTTTCAAATGATCTTTATCTTAAAACAACTTTGCTAATTGTGCCAATGCATAATAAATACAAGTTAAACCCAACAATTAGGGTAGTTTATTTGTAATTTTATCCTTATAATTCTGTAAATTCTTGCTTTACATAAGGATGCATTAGAAACAGTTTATATATTAAAATCACTGTATCTTCTGGTTGATCCTTTCTATCCATGGCAATACTTTTCCCTTTGAAATCTATTTTGATTAATAAGAGTATAACTTTTTCTACCTTTGGCTCCTTTTAAAGTCTTTGAATTTGGCATTCTGCAGGTTCATCTGTAACCTCATGTGATTTTGAGTCCTTATACTGACTGGCAACAGAAATCTATTTATAAGGCAATTGCACAGCCCCCTCCCAACCCTCAGAAATTTGTCTAAATCCTAGAAGGTTTTGGTAAAGCTAAAGTATCATAGGAGTCATCGGATCCTTGTGATTACCACCTACCTTGCAGTCTTCATTCTAATCAAATGCCTCCTTATCTTCTTTGGCCTGATAGCAAGACAGCTCCAGGTGTACCCGTTCTGTTTCTCTTCCAATCCCTTTCCCCCCGTTGGGCACCTGGGAATTTGTTTGCTAACATGCCAAGTTTGAGTGCAGGTCATCTGTGATGCTCTCTCAGAGCTCCTCTGCCATGCCCTGTAAACTGCAGTGCCATTTCTTCTCTGCTTCTGTACCTCACAGGGCACAGAGGAACCCCACAGCTTTGTGACTTTCCTTCATGCCTCGTGGAAGAACACAGGTGCCCCAAATTTCTTGGAAGGTTTTATTGGCCTGTACTTTCCAACTTAGCCTGAAGAGAAGGCAGTGTAGGGTCAATTCTTCAGAATGTACAGTGTCTCAATTCTCATAATCCTCCCAACTCTATCTTTCTTTATTCTTCCCTGGTCTGGCAAACTTTAACCCCGTGGGTGTGAGGGTTAGGGACAAAAATAAATAAATAAATAAATATTATTACTATTATGATCTTCAAAATGGGTTATATTGTACATTTACCCTTCTTTTTTCTTTCTTTTTATAAATGTGTCCCTTATGGCTAAATTTTGAAACGTAAAATATGCTGACTGTGACACTTTTCTGGGCCAGTCCTCCTTTGAAACAATAAAACTATAAAATCTTCCCATCTAAAGGATTACATGGACTAAAAAGTAGAATATTACCTTCTATAGAGCTTTCAGCACAACTTATGTCTAACTGAGCAATATTCTTTAGGATATAAAGAGGTTTCCTCAACATCTCATCTGCAGAAGAGGGGGGTAAAATCAACCAACCACTCTCTAACAAAAGTTCTCAAAAGGGACTTGGGTACACTGATTCCCATTAATGATTTACTAAAGGTTGTCCTGATTTTTTGACTAAGACAGGGACACTTCTTTCACTCTTATCAAACTATTGTTGGGTTACCTGGTCCTTGAAATAGGACTTTAGCCCAGAACTGTATTATTTATTTCAGATTTGTTAGTGCCAAGTGTCTAGGAGGTTGCTTGCTAAGTGTTTACTGAATTAACCAGTAGAACAAGTTGAAAGCAGTGGAAAATAACTGCCCTGAGGCCCCATCTCATGGCTCAGGTTCAAGTAGATTAGCAATACTTGAGACGCAGGTATTAGTATGAATAATAATCTATCACAAATGAACACATCAGCCCTGCCCCACCCTATGGCAGCTGGTGAGGCTTGGCTCTGCCAAATTTCCCAGAATAGGATTCTCTCCCTGTCTGCACTGGGTAGAGTGCAAATTCAAGGAGGGCTTTGGGCAGGCCTATGGTGCCAGTTCTCAATTTTCTCTGCAAGGTGGGACACTTGATTAGCAGTTGGTATCACACACAACAGAGAGAAGAGAATTGCTTTTCTCCTAGTTTGGACTGTAGGAAACTCTCCTAGTTTGACTGTAGAAGGCAATTGTACTACACATGTACCAAGGGGCTGCAGGTGAATTGGATATCTCACTGGCCACAGCCCACGCATTTTATTGTAGAAAAAATATTGGGAGCTGGACACCTTTAATCCCAGTATTTGGGAGGTTGAGACAGGAGGATTGCAGGTTTGAAGTCAGGTTGGGCAACTTAGACTCTGTCTCAAAATAAAAAATAGGGCCAGAGTGTAGGTCAGGGGTAAAAGGTAGAGTGCCCTTAGGTTTGATGCCAAGTACAGGAAACAATAAAACAGAAAAGAAAGCAAGAATTTTGGGGGTAATTGACAAAGAGTGGCATAGTTTGCTTTCTTGTTGGACTGTCATCATCTTGACTTGCAATTTGGTGGATGATATGCAACCCGTCTCTGCACTTTTACTCCTATCCATAAGAAAAGCCAGACACACTTTTGTTGGTATGCGTTATTTGCTTACAATTCAGCTTAGCATATAACAACAGGTTTACTTTTACCAAACATGTACACTTTTTGGAATATCTGCAGTCTAGAGCACACAATACAGAGCTTTGTGAAACACGGTGCCTATGAGAATCTTCCCGTGGTACACAGAAGCCACCGAGGTACCCTGAAGCACTGAGCCGTTATTGGCATAGATGGTGCTCACCCTGGGCTTATCAGACAAGACATTCTGGATTCGTAGGACCTGTCAAAAGAAGATACTCATTAATACACTGTATAAGCAAACAGCTATCTAGTGATGTTTTCCTCCCCAAATGTTCCAGGATTTTTTTTCTAGAAATCAGTAAGTTAAAATCTGTATATTTTATATATTGTTTCTTCTGACGATGACATTGTTAACATCCTAATGAAATTTATGTACTAAAATAGCCTGGTTATCTGACATTACCCAAATTCTTCAATAGGGAGCTTAAACCATGTTGATAGTTCACGTATCCCTTGAGGAAGGTGGGTGGACTGAGTGAACACTCTTATCTAATTCCTGAGTAGAGTCTTCCCTTTGTGGGGAAGGTCTTGCCTTTGATGAATCATAACACATGGGGAGGGAAGTGTGGGATATAATGATAGAGGGACACCCAGCCAATCAGCTAGCCAACCAGCTAGCCAATCTTTGCTGGTAGCCAGGAGGATGGTGGTTCTCATGGCTGGAGGCTCTCCTATCTGCAAAGGGACTGAGAAGCATAAGGAATGCCTACTACTTTGGAATTCTACCTGGCATATCAGTGCCTCATGCTGTTATTGATCCCCAGGATTAACACACTTAAATTGGCTAATCAGCAAATACACAAGCATGCAGGTGTCCAAAGAACTTGAAGTTCATTTACATAGAGCATGGTAAGAATGAAAGGAAAATAATAAAAAATTTGTTGAGTCATGAGTCTATAGCAATGTCTCTTATCAGAATGGAGTTTAGATCCCAGGCCAGCCTGGGCAACTTAGTGAGACCCTGTCTCAAAAAAAAAAAAATAATAATAATAATGGCTGAGGGTGTAGCTAAGTGGTAGAGCACTTGCCTAGTATACACAAGGCCCTGGGTTCAATCTCCAGTACTGCAGGGGGGAAAAAGAAGACTTTAGTTTTTTCTTTTGTTTCATTGTTATTTTAGGGGAGATCTTACATTTTATCTCAGGTTTATTACACCAAAGTACTCAAGTTTGGATCCATGTAGAAAACATGACTCAACTAAAAGTAAAGGGTTTCATTAATTGTGAAGAAGTCTCATCTGAAATACACAAACTTGAAAATAGAGATGTGAAAAAGTATCCTAACAATTTTCCAGTCATGACATGGATATTATTTGTATTCCCTTGAAGGAGACATTAAGGATAAGCTTTTGTAGGAAAGCTATATCTATCTCTTAGGTGTGGGGTGGGAGCTTGTCTGAAACAGAGATATCTTGCTAGCTTAGAGTAACAGTTCTTCAGATTTGAAGCTCAGCCTGGACTTTTATCTCTTTTCCTATGTCTTGGCACTCTTTTTAAGAAGCTATGACTAATATTTTAATTTAAAAGAAAAATTTAACTAAAAAAATTGCAATATGCTTCAGCTGAAATAGCTGTATGTTGTAATTTACCCACTGGGCTGATTAACAGGCTAAAACTTGAATCCCAGTTTCCCAACTCCCCAAACCTGTATACCGATTTTATATCTTTCTCCAAACCATATCTTCTTGATGAGGTCTACTCTAATCTCTATATTTAATATTAGGGTGCACCCATCCCTTGTCCACAGCAATCCTGACCCTCTTTACATTGCTGTGCTCTTTTCCCCATGGAATTTATCATCTGCAAACTTACTGTGGAATTTCTCATTTCTTCTGCTTATTGTTCAGTGTCTGTCCTCATCTCCCTAAGAGAAGGGATCTTACTATGCCTTACTTTCTGACATATCCTAAGCATTAGAACAATGTCTGGCACATAGGTGCTCAGTAGATGCCTGTGAATAAATAAACATCTGTGGAATAAATGGATGCTTGTCAAGAATTGGTAGCTATAGCTAAATTCACTAGAAACTTTTAAAATTCTGAACTCAATGTGACAGATTTGCAAAGCTTTATGCTATTATTTTTAATGCCACAGAAAATTCAGTGGTTTATGTTATTGTTTTAGAAGAGAAGGTTTTAGATAACACAAACAAAAGCTTTAAAATGAGACCTTTATCAATACCATCATATGTATTAGAATCTGCAGGCAAAATTCATTTAGCTTTGAGACTGCATTCAGTTAAGCCCCTTTATTTCAGCTTCTTGTTAATCTGAAAGATGATGGTCCCATACTCATCTCTCTCTTTGCCTAACCTCAGAGCCTTCTTTCTATTTGGAAACACCACACGGGGATCTGGGTCAATATGAATAATCAAGTCCATGTTTCCCATTGCTTCCGATGGCAAATATAGCCCTCAAGGATGCAACATTTTGTCTGGCACATATCATCTGTTACATTGGCACCTGGTGGCCTGAAAGAGGTAAAGAAACCCATTTCCCTGTCCTGCTGAACTCAATTCTTCTAATATGAAAAACTGATCTCAGGGCTGGGGATGTAGCTCAGTGGGTAGTGCACCTGCTTAGAGGCCCTGTGTGCAATCCCTAGCACCACGTGCATGCGCTTGCGCGCACGCGCGCGCGCGCACACACACACATACACACACACACAAATTGATCCTGTTCTATAACACCAAGAGTGACCCACTCACATCTGCCCACATCACCTCAACACACTGTTCATTCTTGCAGCTTTGTCTGTGAGCTCAGAGAAGTATAGGCACTTACTTCTGACCCTGGAGGATCCTCAGGGTTATAATTCAGCAGCTTCATGGCATTTGGATGGCATCCTGCCAAAATATCTCCTGTCTCAGGATCCACACTCAAGTTATCCACTAAGGTGTCCACTTGTATTACCTTCCAACAAAGAAGAAGTAGTGAAGACACAGTCTCAGGTCATTCCCTTTCCTCCCCACCACCCACCAGCTTGACCTGAAGCCAGTGTCTTTAGGTAGCTTCACTGGTGTACTTTAGAGGCGCTAAGAGAGTCATGGTTCCTTCATTCCAGAAGCACATTCCTGGGTCCAGCATGAGCCCTAATGTAATAGGCCATGTTGGTGGGCAAGATTCTCTTACCTTAATTTGAGTCAAGTCCCAGTTATTGTGCTTTCTCATTATGTGAATGTTCTTAGCTGTTACATCAGCTATATAGATATACCTTCAAAATAAATAAAAATGTACATTTAAGCAAGTAGTAATGAGATATGGCACTAACTCCTCCCCCCTTTTTGTAAAAGAATTATAAAAATTCTCATTATTTTGAAGTACCACTGCAAAGCCTTTCTAAACCACTATATAAAGTAATGGAGTAGTATTTTTAATATTCTTGAAATGTTTTAAATAGGCTTTGAGTATGAGATGTGACTATAAAGTAACAAAATCGGCATTTTAGATGGCATATAGGTTCAATCTCATTACTTAGGAGTTACATATTTTTTTAAAATTGATTTGAGATAAGTGGAGCTACTATAAAGCCAAAGAGTCTATACTTACAAAAAGTAGTGCTTGAAAAGAAGTATCAGGTGACCATGAAGCTAATTCACAGTTGTGTTTCATTTTTAAAAAGGAAGAACACTCCTTTTTCTCACAGGGGTTATCCCTGTTCTTTATCTCAAATTTACATGTCAATATTCTTGGTACTTATCCTTTTTAAAAAAAACCTCCAAATTTTAAACAAAAGAGTGTTTTCTCATAAAATTTTGTGCTGCATAAAATAGTCATTGAATAGTCCACTGTCATAAGTCAGTAAGCCCAAAATTTATACAGTCAGAATGCCCAACCTAAGGTAAGCCTTCCTCTCTAACAAGAGCTTTGGGGTCACTGAGCTTAGTATAAGAGATTAAATGCTGCTATAGTTGGCTAGGGAATGGCCCCCAGAGAGGCTCATGCATTGGCAATGTACCAGTCTTCAGAAGTAAAACAACTGAATCAGGGCTCTAACCTTATCAACGGAAAAAATCCATTGATGGCTTAATGATTTGAATGGATTTAGTAGGTGGTAACCGTAGGCAGATGGGGCATGGTTGGAGGAGGTAGGTCACTGCTGGGGGCGTGGCCTGGAGTACTATATATGTCCCTGATTCATTCCCCCTCCCCCTCTGCTTCCTGGCTGCCATGAGCTGAGTAGCTTTTCTCCACCATGATATTTCTGCTTTTGAGCCAGAGGACCATGGACTGAACCTCTGAAACTGAGTCATATAAACCTTTCCTCCTCTAAGTTGTTCTTGTCAGATATTTTGGTCATTGTGATTAAAAGCCAACTAATCAAATAGCTTCTAGCCTCATAAGGGGAAAAGATATTACATGTTTATTCTCTCTTTCAATGCATTAGGATCAATGCATTAGGAAAGTGTATTCCTAGAGTCATGTAAGAATTTGGGACAAGGAGGAGTACTTTTTTCTTAGAGCTATCCCTCCAGCTAATGTAGGAAACCTCAAGCACAAGAGGACAAATGGTCTGCTTGAGATTGCATATGTAGTGTGAGCCCTGGTCACACCTGATCCCTCCACTCCCACGTTAACTACTTGAGCCTAAAGAAGTAACTGCCTCTGAAGGAAAGGAGTTCACCAAAACGTCAAGGGCATAGGGTAGAAAAGTTATAAAAGAGCATACTTCTTATCTAGTGAGACTGTGATCCCATTGGCAGAATTAAATCCTTCTGCCACTACTTTGACCTCTCTCGGGCTGTAGAAAAGAACATGAGTCCAGCGAAGATCCAAGACCATCCCCAAGAATGACAAGAAGAAGTTGGAAAAATAGCGGTCTCTGGTGGCATAGAACTGTTCTGGTCCGAGAACCACAATGTCGTTCACACTGAAAAGAGAGAGGAAGAGAGAGGGGAACTTATAGGGTACTTGAATATTCTGAATGCTGTGAAAATCATGAATATCTACATTTATCATTATGTTCATCAATTTCAAAATGTAGACATGAATTACTGTGATTAAAGAATTACTGTGCATTGCCTTGATGGGTTTTCTTTTGGCCATTTACTATTTTCTCTTCTACAGAATTTGGTAAAGAGAAATAAACATACAAATAAACCTTGAACTCCAAAACATGTTGACTTAAAAGATGTTAATAATGGTTATCTGTGGCTGTTACAACAGTTATGGTTTTGCCTCTGTGAAATTAGACTTCTTCAATCCCTTGAAGTTGTCACAGAAATGTGACTTGCTTTGGCCAATGAAATGCTTCTTTTTGTGTGTGTGTGGTACTGGGGATTGGACCCAGGGGCATATAACCTCAGCTATATTTTATTTTTTATTTTGAAACAGGGTTTCACTAAGTTGTGGAGGGCCTCACTAAGTAGCTGAGGCTGGCCACAAACCTTCGATCCGCCTATCTCACCCTCCCAAGTACTGGGTACAAGCATGCACCACCATGCCCAGCTTGAAATGTTTCTAATGATAGAGAATAGTGATCTTCCTATGTCCCAAGTGAGAAGAATATGAAATTGAATCCCTTAATAACCTACAGTGACGATGTAGCATGAATGAGAAAATAAAACTGTAGTTTTGAGCCACAGGTATTTCTTCCTGTTATAGCCAAACCCAATTCATTTTGACCTTTATATTTTCTCCAAGTAGAAGGGATTGCCAATGATATTCTTTCTTTTGTTCTTCAATATTATTAAGATTTTTAAAATTTTATTTTTATATTTATTTATTTTTGTGGTACTAAGGATTGCATCTAGGGGTGCTCTACCTCTGAGTTACACCCCCAGCTCTATTTTATTTTATGGTACTGGAGATTGAACTCAGGGGCATTCTACCTCTGAGCTACACCATCAGCCCTATTTTTTTATTTTTTATTTTTGAAATAGGGTCTCACTAGGTCAATGAGAGTCTCACTACTTGCTGCAGCTGTCCTTGAACTTGAGATCCTCCTATATAGGCCTCCCAAGTACTGGAATTACAGGCGTGCACTACACGTCTGGCTGTTTTTTAGTTTTTTTGAAACAAGTTCTCGCTAAGTCCTAAGAGTCATGCCAAGTTGTTGAGGCTGGCTTTGAACCTATGATACTCCTGTCTCAGCCTCCCAAGTACTGAGATTACAGGCATGAGCCACCACACTCAGCTCATTAAGATTTATAAATGGAGCATGCCTTACACTTACAACCAGTAAAACTGATAAATTCATTTCCATTTTGAAAAACAAAAAAGAAAGGTTAAAGATTTTTAGATTGAATTTTAGGAAAGGAAAATTTGGATGAACTGTGAAATACATACAACAATTTTCCCAAGGTCACTGGGCTCTTCGTCTTTCATGTCTCAGCTTAAGTGTCCCTTCCTCCAAAAGTTCTTGCCTAACACCATCAATTAGGTTAAAGTCTTACTTGACACCATAAGTTAAATTCCTTCATGATCTGTTTCCATAGCCTCATTCTGCTCCCTCTACTTGCTTGCTCAATGTGTGCATCAGGGCACCTCTGGAGCTCCTCTTTAGATTTTTGCAGCCTTCACTGCCTTGTTCCAGCTGCCTCCACTTCTGCCAGTTCTGCATGGGCTCTGACTGACTTCTCAGTCTAACAGTGCCCATGCCCACCATGGGCCTCTTGCCTCTCACTTCCAGACTCTCACGATGGTGTCAAAGCACAGGATACTACCAGACTCACCTTGCATATGAACAGTTGGGAATGTCGGGGAGGTAAGGCCCCTTGAGATAAACCTTTGACTACTGCAGTGGAGATGAGGCTGGAGAGCAAACTCTTCTCTCTTATCTTGGCCAGATTATTCTGAATGAGGTTTATGTTGCTTACTGGAGTATAATTCTATGCTTTCAGTGTGTGTGTGTGTGTGTGTGTGTGTGTGTGTGTGTGTGTGTGTATGTGTGTGTTACTGGGGATTGAACCCAGAGGCATTCTACCATCAGGCTATACTCCCAGCCCAATTTTATTTCTTTATTTGGAAACAAGATCTCACTAGGTTGATGAGAGTCTCACTACTTGCTGAGGCTGTCTGTGAACCTGCGATCCTCCTGTCTCAGCCTCTCAAGTACAGGGATTACAGGCGTGTGGCACCAAGCATGGCTAATTCCATGCTTTCTTTTTTGTTGTTGTTGTTGTTATTTATTTATTTATTTATTTATTTATTTATTTATTTTGAGGTACTGGGGATTGAACTCAGGGGCATTCTACCTCTGAGCTATACCCCCAGACCTATTTTTTATTCTTTATTTTGAAACCAGGTCTCACTAAGTTGCAGAGGGCCTCACTAGGTAGCTGAGGCTGGCCGTGAACCCAGATCCTCCGGTCTCAGCCTCCCAAATGCTGGGATTACAAGCGTGGGCCACCACACCCAGCTAATTCCATGCTTTCAAACAGTCAGTTGCATTTAGCGGTGGCTGACTTGATAATGCATCTGCTTTGGCTCTCTCCAGGTCTGCCATAGAAAAGTACCACCAACTGACTGGCCTAAAACAACAGAAATTGTCTCACAGTTCTGGAGGCTAGGAGTCTGAAATCAAGATGTTGATTGGGCCATGTTCCCTCTGAAGTTTCTATGGAAGAATCTTGATTTGCCTCTTTCAGCTTCTGGTAGTCCCACACATTCTTCGGCTTATAAATACAATCCATCTTCAATGTGATTATAAACATGACCACATGTGTATCTGTCTTCTTATAAGAGCACCAACCGTATTGTATTAAGTATATGAAGATGAAGTCTAGCATGACTTCATCTTCAATTATTTCTGTAGTGACCCCATTTCCGAATATCATTTTCTGAGGTATAGGGGGTTAGAATTTCAACATATCTCTTTTGCAGGGCACAATTCAGCTCATAACATTCTCCTTCAGGCTGGTCTCTGCCATCTGCTTCCTAGGATTGAACTACTGAATAAAGTGGTCACAAATCAGGTTTTCCCTCAAGCTGTGCTTTCTGGGGAACTCTTCCTATGGGGTCCTGCACTCGATCCTCACCCCCCACCAATTAGGTAAATCAGGTCAATGAGAGAATTCTCATTTTACTGAGGAAACTGAGGCACAGATTAAGTGGCTGGTCCACAGTTTCCCAGCAACCCTGCGGAAGTCTTGGTCACCATGGCCTCAGAACTTCACACAATGCATATAGGAGCCAAATAACCTTACTTCTTTTTTCTTTGTTTTTGCAACCTCAAAATATATGGGAAGAAACTCACAAGTGATGATGGAAAAGAGAGCAAAGGAGATGACATTTCTTCCCCACCCCCTTTTTTTCCCATGTCAACCTCTGCTGTTTCAGAATTAGCTCTATAGCATTGAGCCTCTTATTTTTTATTTTTGTTTTTGTGGTACTGGGAATTGAATTCAGGGGTGCTCTGCCTCTGAGCTACATCCCCAGACCTTTTTATTTTTTAGTTTGAAACAGGGTCTCACTAAGTTGCTGAGGCTGGTCTTGAATCTGTGATCCTCCTGTCTCAGCCTCCCAAGTACTGGGATTACAGATGTGTACCGCCATGCCCAGAGAGCCTATTATATTTTTTAAAAATCTTCAGTTTGCTACAGAATTGAAATAGATGGCCTAACCATGAAAAAAAAAAACATTGTTTTCCCCAATTATTGCAATTGAGAGTTCAGTTTTGAATTCAGCTGGACCTGGATTTACATCACTGTTATGCCAGTTATATATTGTGTGACTTGGGAAAGTCATTTAGCCCAAACTTCTCTAAGACTCAGTTCCTGTAAACATATTTCTAGAGGCTATTGTGAGAATTAAATTAAATTAAGTATATTGGCACAGTGCCTGGCACACAGTCAACACTTAACAGATGTAATTTTTATAAGTGCCCATGGGCTTTAATCAAATTTTACTTTAAAGCTCTGATTGAACAAAGAAATGGCCCATCTGGAGGTGGGTTAGAACACCCAGTAGGTGAGGTGCACAGAATACAACCTACCAGGACAACTAGAAAAGGGAGTAGGTGTTTAAAGAGAGCCTGAGAGTAGGGATTGGGTTACTGTGGTAAAGAGGATGGAATTAGAGCCAGGAATCTAATTGAGCACCTTTATGGGATTAAAATGCTTTCAAAAAGTTGGAAAATATAGGGATATTCAATACTGAACACCGCAATTTCTAGTGAGGTTCTGGGCAATGTCACCATGGGAATCTTTAGAAAGCTTTAGAAAAAAAATCCTACAGAACAAAAGTTAAAAAAAATCCTGCTGAACCAAAGAAAACAAAGCGCGCAGCAGAGGTGCAAGTAAGTAGAAGTTCATGATCTTAAATTTCATACCTCTCGAGAAGTTTGTGTTTTATGGTTTTCAGGTATATGAGAGAACGCTGCTGTTCCTCAAATTTAAATATCTCCACAGTGGACTTCATATGGGGATGATTCACAACATAAAGATACACTGTATGATCTAAATGGGAAAAAAGACATTAATTTTCAAGAGGTTTACTTCTATTGCAACCATTATTAGATTTGTTTAAAAATTGGTCACTTCCACAGATTTTTGTTTTGTTTGTTTTGAGATGGGGTCTCACTACGTAGCCTAGGCTGGTCTCGAACTCCTGGGCTCAAGGAATCTCCTGCCTCAACCTTCCCAGTAGCTGAGCCTATAGGGACACACCACTGGGTCTGGCATGAGGGTTTTCTTTTTACATGTATTGGATCCTCACAGTCCACCTGACTGGTAATTAAGAAGATGCTAGAATTCCCATTTTATTGAAGAAATTAAGGCTCAGGTGAAGAATGACACAGCAGAGCCTAGCACAGATGTTTGTGCGATGGTCTCTTCAGCCTCACCTGCATAGGTCTCTAACAGGAAGGTACAGAATTACACGGATGTGGTTTCCCCAGGAGGCCCTTCAGTACGTGGGTGCAAGCAAACAAAACTTGCTGAGAAATTTGTGTGTGTGTGTGTGACAATTGCCTACATTTCAATACAAGTTGAGAAATGTCAGGGCCATGTGAATACCTTAAAATAAACAGCGCTTCCCAGCTAGGCAATGAACTGCTGGCTCAAGTCAATCACCTGAGTTTGCAATCACATTTAGTTAACCCAACGGACATGGAATGTAAATATGAATGCAAAAGAGAACAAACTAGCTAATCCTAGGCATTACCATTCTCAGGAATGTTCACCTACCTGTTTTTGTATTGGAATGTGAACTCCTGTGTCCAGGATTGAGGGTGGTAAGCCAGTCTCTAAGAGTACTATTTTCTGATGTTATCAGGAGTTTTAGGTCTGATGAGCTCTGGAGTTTTAAAAGGACTGGCCCCATCCTCCCACTGCAGAACCTGTTCTGTGTTCATCTTTCCTATTCACTTCCTTGATGAAGTTTCCCAGCATGTGATCCCCAAACCCAGAGAAGCAAAGTTTAATCTCAGGGTCCCTGAAACACATTGGGTTCTTTTAAGCAAATTAAGGAAAGGTGCTTGCTCACAGATAAATCTTTCTTTTGGTCTGACCAGCTGTGTTCCAGGGCCCAGGGTTTGGAAAGCAGAACATGAGTTGGATTTCAATCCCCAAACAGCCTTACAACCAGATACTCTTTTGAACACAGTAAGAATAATCATTCATGATGTCTTGGTTTTATTCCCTCCACCTACTGGAATCTTCCTTTCATATATGATATACTTAGTGAGAATGCTTTTGTTCTCTATTCCATTCCATCATTATCTCTATGTCTAATGTTTTGGCCTTATAAACTAGATATATAATTAAGAGAGGTGAGTAATAAATAAAATAGGCTATTAATCATAATATACTCAACTTCTGGAAGCCTGATTATATGACTGAGAATTAATCTATACACTAGTCTCATCTCCAAACAAATAAAACAACCCCACCTCTAAGTCGATCCCATACAGTGAAATTGCTGCAGGTGAAATTTGATCACTTATGACACCTTCTCCCAGAAAGCAACTCATGTCTGGTACAATGTCAGGTGAAAATGCTGTGGCTTTTGAATCATATAACTAGAGCTTGGCACCATAATTCACCCCTAGTAAAAGGCATAGCATTAGAAATGAGACCACCTGGGTTCTATTGTGGATCAGCCAGTTACTAACAACAGAAGTGAAGTCATACCTCATGGCAGTTCTCTCAACTCCATTTTCTCCATCTATACAATGAGTACTAATATCCGCTACACCTGTCCTACAGGATCAATTCATTTGCCCATTTACCCCATATTCACTGAGTACCTCCTACACATCAGGTACTACTCTACACTCTGGGAATCCAGCAATGAACAAGTTACATATGCTTTTATGGTGGTGGTGATTATACTCTAAAGAAGAAAACGAGGAGGAAATATTAGTAAATAAACTAAAAGCAAAGAACACTAGAGTAGGGAGGTAACTTCTGCATAGAGTGTCACTAACTGGGGAGTGACAGCTAAGCTTGGATCTGAAGGTGAGATGAGTTTGCACAGAGCACTAGCAGAAGAGGGAAGGAGGGCCGGTATCTTCTGACATTAAAAACATTCGTTGCCATTTTAATGAGTGCTGAAGGAAGAAGGACACTGGAAGAAATATAACAGGGTAAATAACCTGAAACAGGATGAAGGAAAGGCTTCCCTTGAGAAAGGCGTATTTAGCTGAGGCCTGAATGACGAGGAAGAGCAAGTCAGAGATGTGATGGAAAGACATTCTAGGCAGAGGGAACAGCAGATGAAAAGACCCTGAGCCACGGGAACTTTATAGAACTAAAAGCAATCCAGTGCAGCTGGTCCAGAGAATCTGGTGGAGAGTGGAGGGAGCACACAGATGCCAGCTGTGCAGGGAAAGCACCCAGAAATCCAGGCCATCTTGGAGATGTGGCTCAGAGTAATGGGACCAATATGGAGAATTAAAGAAGGGAGCGACATAATCAGATGTGCATAAAAATCAGCCTTGCTATGGAAATAGGTTGAGATGGTACAAGAAGGAAGGTACAGTTAGGAGGTTGATGCAGAATCCAGGGAAGCCAAGTGGGGGCTTGGACTGGGATGGAGGCAGCAGGATGCAGAGAGAAGGACAGATTGCAGAAATATTTGAAAGATACATTGGTAAAGACATGACAATGAGTTGACTGGATGGGTTAGAGAAGGACAAAAGTATCAAGGTTAGGCCCAGGGTTTTATTTTAAGGAATAAACTATAATAGATGAAATGCTTTGTAAATTGTAAAGCAATGCAAAACTATTAACATGATTATCTTTTAAAGCCAGGTGTGCTAAGCAAATAAACTGTAGATATCAGAGGAATATTTAACTTACTTAATAGAACAGTGTTCAAGCATTTTATAAGGTATCCATTTATTTTAAAATGAACAAATCTGCGCTAGTGTAGAGCAAAGGGGTTGAACAAAAATCTCCTGGATACATGTATAGAAATAACCATTAATCATTCTTTTTCACTGATTAAAACCACCCTCAGCAAATTTCCACTTAACAGTACACTGTGACTCCAGTATATATTTGGAAAAATTAAAACATATTTTTAAAAATTCTAAATCTCAACATTTCAATTTGACTTTCTCTTTATACAGATTTAGTGTGGTTTCTTTATTTCATTTTTCTACATGCTTAATGGACCCACAAATATATAAAATTTAGATTAGTTTGCAATTATAAACCATGAA
This sequence comes from Graphiurus murinus, assembly GCA_004027655.1. Classification (NCBI taxonomy): domain Eukaryota; kingdom Metazoa; phylum Chordata; class Mammalia; order Rodentia; family Gliridae; genus Graphiurus; species Graphiurus murinus. The sequence continues at coordinate 76,737 of PVLC010004324.1, forward strand.
CAGGTCAAACATAATATTGGAAGTTGCTCTTTTTAAAGCGTATGCAATATATTAACTATGTTATGCTTTTATAATAGCTTTTTGAGATACAATTCCCCTATCATTAAATTCAATGTTTTAAAATGTAAAATTTAGTGAGCTTTTAGTACATTCATAGAGTTGTGCAACCATAACCACTATCTAGTTCCAAAACATTCTCATCACCTCAAAAAGAAACCACATATCCATTAGCTGTCACTCTTCATTCCCCACTCCCTCCAGCCTCTGCAATCATAATCTATTTTTCTGTCACTATGAATTTGCCTATTCTAGAAACTTCATATCAATGGAATCATAAAATATGTGACCTTTAGTGACTGAACTCTTTCACTTAGTGTAATATTTACAGGGTACATCTGTGTTGTAGTACACATCAGTAGTTTGTTCTTTTTATTGCCAAATAATATTCCATTGTATAAATATACAACTTTTCTTTATGTATTCATCAGTTGATGGGAATTTGGGTATTAGGAGTAATGCTAAGCACATTGCACACAGGTTTTGTGTGGATATGCTTCCAGGTCCTTTAAGCACACAAGAAGGAGCAGAGCCACTGGATCATATGGTAACTGGACGTTTAACACTTCAAGGAACCGCCAGACTACTTTCCAAGGTAGAAAAAAATTTTACCAGCAAAGTATGATGACTCCATTTTTCTACATCTTTGCCTAAATTTGTTATTGCTTGTTTTTATTATTACTATTGTTGCTATTCTAGTGGATGTGAAGAAGTAACTTCTTTTGATTTACATTTCCTGAATGACTAAAGATGTTGAACACCTTTCGTGTGCTTATTGGCTATTTGTATACCTTCTTAGGAGAAATGTCTATTCAGATCTCCATCTACTCTATTTGTGTGTATGTGTGGAGCTGGGGACTAAATCCAGGGTCATGTGCATGCTAGGCAAGAGCTCAACTATTGAACTCTACTCCCAGCTCTTTTTATTTTTTATTTCTTTTACTTTTAATTAACTTATTTTTAGTACTGGGGATTGAACCCAGAGGCTTAGGTTCTACCTCTGAGCTAGACACCCCCAGCCTGATTTTGTTTTTTACTTTGAAACAGGACCTTACTAAGTTCCTGAGACTGGCCTTGAACCTGTGATCCTCCTGTGTCAGCCTTCCAAGTATTGGGATTACAAGTGTGTGCCATCATGTCTGGCTATTTTATTTTATTTTGAGACAGGGTCTCACAGAGTAGCTGAGGTTGTCTTTGAATTTGCACTCTTCCTGGGACTATAGGCATGAGCCATTGTGCTGGGTTCTGTCCACTTCTAAACTGAGTTATTTTTCATGTTGAGTTGTAAAATTATTTACGTATTTTGCAGATAAACCCTGCATAAGACATATTATCTCTTGTGCTTTGAACCTTTTCATGTTCTTGATGGGTTTTTTGAGGTACAAAAGCTTCTGATTTTCATGACTCCAATTTATCTATATTTTTACTTCTATCTTTGCTATATTTTTTAATGTCCTACAATTATTTTCAAAGAGCCTTCAGTTTATGTGTCAGATTTCTGAAAATAGTATTTGAACTGGTTATGATAGTCAAATAAGAAGAAAAGTGGATAGGAAGAAGAGCAGGAGACCATGTAGGGCCCAGATAATAGTCTTTCTTCTTTAATGCAATGTTTAAAACATGTTTTTATAGCCAGATGTGGTGATACACTCTTGTAATCCAGTACTTAGAAGGCTGAGACAGAAGGATTATAGGTTCTCGGCCAGCCTCAGCTACTTAGTGAGGCCCTCTACAACTTAGTGAGACCCTGTTTCAAAATAAAGAATAAAAAAATAGGACTAGGGGTGTCACTCGAAGGTAGAATGCCCCTGGGTTCAATCCCCAGTACTGTAAGAAAAATTAATAAATAAAATTTAAAAATATTTTTATACACATTTATAACTTTTCAAACATTTGTGTACATTTTTATGGCAAAAGATCTGGTTTTTTTGTTTGTTTGTTTTTGTTTTTGTTTTTTTGCAGTACTGGGGATTTAACCCAGGGCCTCACACATCTAGGCAAGTAATGTACCATTGAACTACACCCCCAGCTCATACATCTGTCCTCTTTAACATAAATGTTGGGTCCTAGGGGATGAATGGTTTCTATTTCCCTCACTTTCTTTCCCTTATCCTTAATCATTCTGACTTTACCTTTGTCGATGAAGGTACTGATCCCATGTGGATTAAAAGATTCTTTGTCAAATCCATCATTGATTTCTAGTGCTTGTGCCGTTGGGTTTTCCTCATTCAGATCCATCAAGAAGATTTTTCCTGGCTCATCTGGTGCCAAGTTTGGCATGCCTGGATATTTTAATCCCTTTAAAAAAAATAGAGAATGAGTATGCACACATATACCTTAAACTAACATTTTCATATGGAAGCTAAATTCTGAAAGTCAAACAAAACTATTCCAAGTCCTATATTTTATCTAGATTTCTGGGATTTTTCCTCTTGTCATCAGTTATGGATATGATCTGATCTGGGTATTATCAGTGTCATCTAAGCATTGACTATGAATATGGGAAGAACCATGTTCAAGATAAGGGAGCTTTAAAAAAAAAAATAGGGATTGGACTCAGAAGCATTATACCTCCTAGCTACACCTCTAGCCCTTTTTTAAAACTTTGAAACAAGGTCTCACTAAGTTGCTGAGGACCTAACTAAATTGGTGAAGCTAACCTCAAACCTGAAATCTTCCTTCTCAGCCTCTCAAGTACTTGGGATTACAGGCATGCACCCTCAGCTGATAATGAAACATTTCTAATTTAGAAAGACAGGCATTTCTAATTTAGAAAGTTAAGGCAAAAATTATAATGCAAGAGGCTGGGCTGCGTTACCTTGTGTGTGTCCCTTGGACTGCTTATGCCTTGGGTTCCTCATCTGTAAAATGAGGAAGTTGAACTGGTCATGATAGTGTATATCTGTGATCCCAGTACTTGGGAGGCTGAGATAGGTGGATCACAGGTTTGCAGCCAGGCTCAGTAACCTAGCAAGACTTAGCAATCTAATGAGACCCTGTTTTTAAACAAACAAACAGGGTTGGGGTTGTAGCTTGGAGGTAGAATGCTCTTGAGTTCAATCCCCAGTACTGTACACACACACACACACACACACACACACACAGACACACACAGGAAAAAATAAATAAATAAAAGGAAGTTGATGGTATGGTTGCTAAATTTTTTCCAGTCCTAATATTTTGTAACTTACTTTTCTCAAAGCATAGAGAAGGGTGTACGGGCTAATTTTATTGCTCTATCCACATACTAATTACATTATATAGTGCCAAATAATAGAATCAGCCAAGAGTTAACACAAGGGTGCCACTTTCCTAGAGCTAACGATTTCTGATCCATTTTGTTCCTAGAGGTATATCTGAAAATTCTGACATGAATTCTGCTTTTCCAAATATTGCAAAAATTTCATTCTAGTAATTTGGACCATGGCTCTTTCTACTAGTAGGTCCTAGTGTTTGCCAACCAACAATAGGCATCCTAAATGTATTGGGCCTTTGTGCATCCCAGATCACTGCGTCAAATTTGGGGTCAGTTTGTTCGACTTCAGGTATGAAAGCCACCTCATGTCCTTTCCCCATCTGATACGTATCAATGTCAATGACCTTATATATTTTCCTATATTTTGTCTCCATTTGTATTTAAATTTTCTCCTTCCCCCTTCACCTTCTCTGTCTGTTCTCTCCTTCCTGATCTTTCTTACGTCCCCCACCCCATTATTCTTGTTTCTTCCATTACCCCCCAGAGTCAATATCCTCTGAACATCCCCACCTATACCTTTAAACTTTTTCTTTTCCTTGAGATACTGAGAATTGGACCCTGGAGCACCCTTCCCCTGAGCTATACCCTCAGATCTTTTTATTACTATTTTTGTTTGGAAACAGGATCCTGCTAAGTTGTTGAGGATGACCTTGAACATGTGATCCTCCTATTTCAGCCTCCCAAGTACTGGGATTATAGGTGTGTGCCACCACACCCAGGTCAAGTTTTTCTTAAAATTAGTCCTAATATGCCGAACCTCATGCCCTGGTAGTCTTGGGAGCTTCTGAAGCCCATCAGAAGATCCCTGTTCCCTCTTTAGTCTCTAGTCACCACCGTCGAAGGAGGGAATCAGCAGGCCCCTAGCCACAAGCTTTGGCCTCCAGACCTAATTCTAGCTTTGCCAAATCATAGATCCACTCCTAAGGAAGCCATACCCTTTGATTTCTATCAAATTCTCTCCCAACTCTTCTCTTTTCCCTGGTTTACTTCATCTAGAAGGGAAGTCCAAAAGCAAGTTGAAAAACTACTACAATGACATCATCCCATCTACAGACATTTGATATTGTTTATTAATTTTTATGTTCTATATAGGTGGCCCATTTGGATTTCTTTAAGCATCTGTTCTAAATTTATTTTATTATCTTCTGGAGTCTTATTCCTCTTTATTCTGAATGGATTTTTTTTTTACCTTTTGCTTCTTTGAGAAGTCTATTTAAACCTTTAACATGGATTTCCTTTGATTCCCTCCTTTGTCTCTCAGTAATTTTTTAGTGTTACCCATTTTCCTCCTCTTTTTTTTTTTCTTTTTCTTTTTCTTTTTTTCCTTTTTGGAACTGGAGAATGAACCCAGAGCACCACACTTGTGAGCCAATCACTTTGCCACTGAGCTACAACCCATTTCTCCCTCTTTTCTTAATGAAGAAGTATCACTTTTCTGTTGTTACATTAACTCATTCATCTCTGTTCTTAATTCCCTATTACCTAAAGCCTGTCTTTAGAAATCACATACTCTCTCTTGCTTTAATCATTAATTTTTCATCAGTGATTTCTTCTTTGGCCTGAAAAACTGTTCATATTTCTCTTTCCTTGAAATAAATCTGCTCTTAACTTTATTTCAAATACATGTTTATTTCTCTTCCCTTCTCCATTAAATTTCTCAGAAGCATCACTTGATCTCATGACCTGATTTACTCTCTCAATTCCCTGAAGTAAGCATTCTACTCCCAGCTGTTTGTAGAAACACCTCCATAAAGGTCTTAGCCCTGGTCTCCAAAATGTCTTATTTGACAACCCTTCCACTTCTGCTTCTTTGTGTCTCTGTGGCACTTGACACTATACTATACCCCCTTCTTTCAGGTCTAAAAGTCAAAAGTAGATTCAGGATATAAATCCTGTTTCCATTTCTGCCTCTTGGATTTCCTCCTCCTTCTGTCCTATGCCATCCCTCCTCCCTTGTTGCTCTATACTCTTTCCTTGCAGCTCTCATTTATAAGGTTTCAGGTATTTCCTCTGTACCAGTGACTTTCAAATATGCAAGTATTTACTTGTAACCTGTCTTGGGTACTGTAGCTTGCATTCTCAACTTCCTAGTAGGAACAGCTCAAAATTAACTTGTCAAAACCAAAGCCAAGATCCTCCCTTCAAATCCTTCCTCTTTTGGATATCTATTCTTCTCAGTTAAGGGCACCCCTCTTCTTCCAATATCAAGTCATAACATTCAGTCTTCACTCTCACTCTTTCTTCACAGCCAATTTGTCACCAAGCTCAGTGACTCAGAGAATGGTAACACTAGAAGGAAAATGCCAGGAGCATTTAGTCCCACACTTCCCCCTTCCCATGAGCAAAATGAAGTGCAGAGAAAAGATTTGCCTAAATCATCCTGATCATTCATTGTGCAGCCAGTCTCTTTCTGCCACACCACAAAGAAAAACTAAAAAGTGGAAAATACTGCTCAGGAGACTGCATCAAGGCAGAGCACCCAGGTAAGTTCCTTGGTAACTTGGGGATGGACCAGGGCACTGCCAGCTAGAGGAAAAACAGGCTGTTCTAGAACTGGAAATAGTTTCTTTTTAAATTTTATTTTTTAATTGGTGCATTGTAATCATACATCTTTGTTAGGTACAAGCTGATAAAGGCATACATGCACACATTTCTCATTTAACACTTCCCCAATTCCTACCCCATTCCCTCCTCCTCTCTCCTTCTCAAGTTCAGTTTAGTGATTGACTTTGTTTTTGTTTTTGTTTTTGTTTTTTTGGCGGTACTGGGGATTGAACTCAGGGGCATTCTACCTCCGAGCTATACCCCCAGTCCTATTTTTTTATTCTTTATTTTGAAACCGAGTCTCACTAAGTTGCGGAGTGCCTCACTAGGTAGCTGAGGCTGGCCGCAAACCCGGATCCTCCGGTCTCAGCCTCCCGAATGCTGGGATTACAAGCGTGCGCCACCACGCCAGGCTAGTGATTGACTTTGATATGTTCATGAAAGTACATCACGTGCATTATGGTGTTCCCTCTCCACCCCCCATCACCTTCCATTAAGTCAAATTCTTTGCTCACCAAAGGTTTCTCCTTCTTCATCTGGAGTCCCTCTTATGTCCCATTTTCTCCCTAGCTTCCACATATTAGGGAGAGCATACGATTTTTTACTTTTTGTGATTGACTAATCTCACATAACATACTGTTTTTAGAACTGGAAATAGTCTGATGGGGCAAGGATGGAACATTGCAAACAAACTCAATCTCAAGGGTGATGATGAATGAAACACTTCTGATAAATGGCCTCGCTCTGTTTTCTATTGGTGGATGCAATCCTACAGGGTGCTTGTGATGGCAAGCAATTCTTTTCATACCATTTACCCATGAAAATAGTGATAGTCATCTGGAGGTACAGGCATCTTATTTTCCCCAATAGACTACAGGTATGTGTGGACCATCACTGAAATCCTCCACTATTCTCATTCACCAGCACATACACTCAATAAATATTTAAGCACCCACAGATAACAGACAGCATGTTAGGTGCTGTGAATGTCAATGAACACTCCATAGTCCTGGCTTGAAGGAACTTGAAGTCTGGTATTGCAGCAATGAGCAAGTGTATTGGTACAGGGTGGTATATAATAGCCTAAGCCAGGGGATGGGATGTGGGAGGCCAGGGAAGAAGCATTTCATCCAGCAAGAGAATCTAAGGAAGGCTTTCCTGAGGATGTGGAGTGCCACCACAGTGACTCCTCACAGAAGAATAGGAGTTCGCTGGCAAAGTGGAGAAGGGAGTAATCTTACAGGCAAAGAGAAGCATGCCAAGTCCCAAGGCCAGGAAGAAAATATCTTGTTTGGTACCTTTAAATAGACTAAAAATATCTATTGAACAGAATTGCTCTCCAAATCTGCAGGTTCCAAACATCTTCCAGAGTGGCATGAAAGGGTGGCAGGAGAAACCAAGGAGAACAAGATCTCGAATGTGTTATCATCCAGAAAGAATAGAAATAAGCCAAGAACATTGATCCTTAGCTGCTAAGGATGAGCTGTTAGTTTGTAAAAAGAGACTCATTATTTAGAACTTCATGTTAACACTTCTCATGCAGTATTTATGATGAAAATATCTTCTTTCTGCATGGCAATAATTTGAAGCTTTACTTTCAGTGAAAATGAGGGGAAAAAGCATACAGTAGTGATAACAAACATTATTCCCTAACAACAATGACATCTAGCTATAGAATTATCATTTTTGAATATCTACTTGGCATACCACTGAAAATCTAACTAGAGAAAATTTAGGTCAATAAAGAAAAAAGCTTTTCTGGAGATTTTTTGTTTTGTTTTGTTTTGTTTTTACTTATTTATTTTTTAGCTTTGAGTTTGGAGGAAAAATAAAGAGATAAAGTCCCACCAGTACATATTACCACCAGCAGTTTGGAGTCTAAATGGGACCTCCACTGTACTCTATTTGCATACTTAAAAACTTGGAAATTGGAAATTCAGGCTATGGTAACATAGGTGCCCCCACTCCTTTGGGCCAAAAATGTTTAGATTTAACATTTATCTTCTTTGGGGTATTTTTAATGGCCCAAATGGAGTACTAGACATGTGAATATAGCAATGTGAATTCATTCATGTCAAAAATATGGTAAATCCACTTTTCCAAAAATCTTAAACTCCATTTCAATATGAAACTAATTTAACAAATGCATGATAATCATCAATGTGTATTGATTTTTTTAGTTCCTGACATAGCTTTTTAATCATCTCAAACTTGTAAACATGGCATTGGAGATAAAATAAAACCTCTTCTTTATTCTTTGAAAGACATGGGAAGCATGGCAGGGAGCCCATGATGGACAGCATGCTGAGGTTTCTATCCACCAACCTTTACAGAGCTCCAAACACAGGCAGGCAATGAGAATCCTAGTTAGTGAGAAGATGACTACCAGACACAGGGACCTAGTCCAATAGGGCAACGCTGGAGATGGACAGCAACAGGATAGATCTGGAGACCAGCCTGGGAGTCAAATGGAAATCCATACATATTTATTGAGATGCTAGTGAGTGCACAGCTGGTCACAGGGGGTTGCACACCATGGGGCAGTCAAATCCAGGCATTCTCATGGTGTTACAATTAGTGCTACAGATTCCACTCAGGCTTTTTAGTGGATTGGTCTACCCAGAGATGGGATGAGAGTGTAGGGGTCCATCTGGCAGCCCTGGCTGACAACATTAATGCACTGTCTATAGAGCTATTGATGTGAACTTCAGAACAGCATGCAAAATACTTACACTGGAGATAAAAGCCAGCCCGTTAGGAAGTATATCAATATCTTCAGAGCCATTTTCTGAAAAAATAATAACACAATCAGAATGATGGGCATATGAAGGCTTAAAAATATCTCATAGTTCAAACTTTGAACTTTTAGAAACTACATGGACTTTTCAACTTTTTTCTTGGGAAACTCTATGAACTTGCAGGAATTCCACAGGCATGCTATTCTATAAGAACATCTGAGACAGACTTCTCAAATACTAAGTTTTTTTTTTTTTTTTTTTGCGGTACTGGGGATTGAACTCCGGGGCATTCTACCTCCGAGCTATACCCCCAGCCCTATTTTTTTATTCCTTATTTTGAAACCGGGTCTCACTAAGTTGCAGAGTGCCTCACTTAGGTAGCTGAGGCTGGCCGCGAACCCGGATCCTCCAGTCTCAGCCTCCCGAATGCTGGGATTACAAGCGTGCGCCACCACGCCCGGCTCTAAGTTTTTTTTTATATAACTATTTTGAGAAGGAAAGGGCAAATAACTAGAAAATAATTTCATATCCTAGATTTATTCTTTAAATAACAATTTCCAGGGCATGCCCTAAGAGGTTTAGCTTTATTCCCTACAGAAGGCTGATCTGCAGCTGAGTGATAAAATTTGGAAAAAAATCATAATTGGAAGATTTCTTTTTTAATTTAATTTATTTATTTATTTATTTTTGCGGTACTGGGGATTGAACTCAGGGGCATTCTACCTCCGAGCTACGCCCCCAGCCCTATTTTTTATTCTTTATTTTGAAACCGAGTCTCACTAAGTTGCGGAGTGCCTCACTAGGTAGCTGAGGCTGGCCGCGAACCCGGATCCTCTGGTCTCAGCCTCCCGAATGCTGGGATTACAAGCATGCGCCACCACGCCCGGCTT
>PVLC010004325.1:0-12590 GCA_004027655.1 Graphiurus murinus
TTTTTTTTTTTTTTTTGTGGCACTAGGGATTGAACTCAGGGGCATTCTACCTCCGAGCTACACCCCCAGCCCTACTTTTTTATTCTTTATTTTGAAACCGAGTCTCACTAAGTTGCAGAGTGCCTCACTAGGTAGCTGAGGCTGGCCGCGAACCCGGATCCTCCGGTCTCAGCCTCCCGAATGCTGGGATTACAAGCGTCCGCCACCACGCCCGGCAATATAGATTTTTTATTGACCACATACATTTCATTTTGGGAAAAATCAGGTTGGGGAAACATTTTTGCTTCTCTCTCTCTCTCTCTTTTTTTTTTTTTTTTTTTTAACAATTATGTGTACCCCACCTGCCAGGCCACTGATGGTACTTTTTCACCTTCAAATGAAAATGGCAAGTTACTTTCTAAGAAGAGAAATCTGGCTTAAGTGGCTTCATGGGAGTGACCTAGTTCACTTACCCAAATGAGGTAGATTTGGGGGAATATGGGACCACAGGGAAAAGGATGTCTGGAAACCAGGGGAACCTGAACTGGTCCCAGAGAAATCTCATTGGATGGGGTGTGTTCTTGCCCAGCAGGAAGTAGTATCCCCTGAGCCCCGCCCAAGCCTGGCTCCCTGTCCCTCAGCCCTGCCTCCATTCCCACTTGTTGCCCTCACATACAATACTGTCACTGTTTTTAGCCTTCCCTTAATATTATTTTTTAAAGGTTGATATCCTGAATGAGTCTACACCCTCCCAGCCTCTCCCCAGCTCATTCTGCGGGGAAATCCTCCCTGTGTTGATAACATCGCAAACCTGGTGGCGATCTGTGCGTGGACAGGACCCTCCCAAACTTAGCATTATGACTTCACTACAGGATCCAGAGAAGATGAATTGTGGGGGAAAAGGGGCTTTCTTTGTCATCAGTAGCCAGAGGGGCCAGGAGAGCAGTGGAGAGACCTGGGACTGGCTTGGACGCTCTAAGCAAGGCTAGATGCGCTACGACAGAGTGTGGTCGCTTGGCCGTGTCCTGCCTCAACGCCGGCATCTCCAGAGCCACCGCAGAGTGACTGTCCTTACCTGGCAGCGCTCGGGACCTCAGCAAATAAACCACAACCTGGACTTCCACCTCCTTCTCCAGGAGGAGGCCCCATCTCGGCCACCCCAGGAAAGCAGCGTGGGGTAGAAGGCAGATGCCTCAAACCCAGGTGTCCCCTAGCCCAGCGGTCCTGAGGAGCTGAGGAGCCCTGCAGAGCTCAGCGGATTATTTATTTTTATTTAAACGATCTTCCAAAGGCCCTTAGGTGTCCTCACCTCTGCTCCAGAGCCAGCCCCGCTAGGTGTCGCTGCTGCCTCAGAGCCGTGTGGGTTCGCGTGTGTGTGTCCAGGGTGGGGGGCCATCTTGCCGATTTAACACTGCTTTTTGTGTTGTTGTTGTTGTTTTCCCTCCTCCCTGCCTGCCTGCCCCTTCTCCCCCAGCGAGGACGGTGTCGTGGAGAGGTCCAGCCCCAAGTCTGAGATTGAGGTCATTTCTGAGCCACCTGAAGAAAAGGTGACAGCCAGAGCGGGGGCCAGCTGTCCCAGTGGGGGTCATGTAGCCGATATTTACCTTGCAAACATCAACAAGTAAGCTCTGCTTTTCATTTTCTGCTCCCCTGAACAACTTGCACCACCCAGCCTCACCCCCCAGCCTAACCCCTCCATTCCTGAACTGCACGCAGGGCTCCCGGCTCCCCTGCCTAACAGTTTGTATGCCTTCATTGCTGCTCTCAGGCAGACAGGCTGAGGAGGCTCCCACAGGCCTGGGGGCAGGCCAGGTCTCCGGCTAGCTGGCGCCATGCTGTGGAAGGGTGTTCTACTGTGTGTGCCCACACTGTCTGTCAGCCCAGACCTTCCTGGCATCTTACGGTTAAAACTTTGGCCAAAGCTTTGGTCACTTTATGCAACTTGGTTTTGTACTGTTTCTTAGAGGTGCCTTCTCTTTTCCAGTTCTTACTCAAATAATAGTGTTTGATGTCTTCCTTCACGCTTGTCTGTCTGAAGATTCAGTCTTGTGCGTCTTCCACCAGGCTAATGCAATGCCAGGTTGGGCTTATTTAGATACCATGTGTCTCGTTTCTGCTCCTGTTCTGCGTCCACTCCTGTGGCGGAGAGAAGAGCACTGTGCCCCAAGGAAAGCTTTGTCCTGAGCTCTTTATTCATCGTGTGACCCCTAGCACCTTTTTCTTCTGCCCTTTCACACCAGGAGAAATGATTTGCCATTTTTCCCCTGTTGCTTTGGCCCTGTGTATCATCCTTCCCTAGCAGCCCCTTTGCAGATTGCCACTCCTGTCCAGCAGGCTCTTACCTCTGACCCTCAGCTTCCACTGTGGCCGTTAGCAACATCCTGGGGTTTTAACTCCACCCACACCCAAGCTGGCTGTCTAGAGGGATTCCACTCCCGCCCGTGTGCTGCTGCCTCCCCAAGAGGCATTCAGGTTATTGGAGAACTAATCTCATCTCAAGGGGCCAGACACCAAGTCCCAAAGCCTACAGACCTCTTTCCGCCAGACCCTGAAACTTGGCCCAGTGCCAGCAGGATGACAAGCCCCAGGGCGCTCCTGATGAATATGGATTGGAGATGATGTACAGATTTTACTCCCCTCTGGCTTTGGAGGAATGAAATGATTTGCACTTTGAAAACCTGTTAACCGTAGCCTCTGGACACTGAGACTGGAAGGAGAATAAAAGATGCTTGTTGTTTTTAAACTGCACCAGGTTGCCAGATCTCTTGGCTTTTTTCCAACCAGACGGTAGCAGGGGGAGTGGTCGGGACACGTGGCTCTTTTCCATCTCTTTCACCCTCAAGTCCATAAAGTAGTTTATTCAGCTACTTGGCATAGTTATAATTTAATTCAAACCAGCAAAAAAAATTGAGGATTTTATACTTCCCTCCAGCATACTGCCCTGTTGGGAGGACAAGCGAATAAAAAGTAAATGTGAACTAATCACACTTTTTTTTTCCTTATTTACAAGTCTATGTTAATTATAAGCCTATAATTATAAGGTTGTGAGTCTCTTATTAAGCTGAAAACAAGGTGGGGTTGGTGGAGGGAAAGAAAGTTAGATGTTTAGTTAGGTATCTTTATTAATTTATTTTATTTTATTTTTATTTTATTTTATTTATTTTGTACTGGGGATGGAATCCAGGGCCTTGCACATGCTGGGCAAGCACTTTACCACTAAACTACATCTCATCTTAGGTACATATTTTTAATTCATCATATATTCAATGCCATTTGTACAAAAGAATTATAAAGTGACAGCTGAAACAGTCAAAAGATGAGCATCCAGTAGAAAGTCAAGGTGGTTCCCTTGAACTCCTTACTTAGTGGTATCAGAATTCTCATGACAAAGTTCTTAGAGGACCAGCCTCTATCATGATGAACTACCCAGGTCTACCCAGACACCAGCTGGTCAGTGGGTTAGTGGCAGCCGCCAGCATGTCTGGCCCTTAGGTGTGAGTCTGCTTTCTGCCTTATCTCGTGCCCCACACAACACTCCTCCCAAGCTCCTTCAGTTTCCTGAATGCCCCAGGTTCTCTCTCCCCCTGGGCCTGCAGTTTGCTGACTCCTCCCTCACCAGGTCAACTTCTGTTTTCCATTTCAATCCAAAGATTTAGCTTTGGGGGGAAGCCTTTCTATCACCCCTGACACCCCCAGGACTGGGATAGGTGCCCTTGTTCCATATCCCAGGGGCTCTTGAGTGGAGTTATTTTTGTGTGTGTGGTCCTGGGGATTGAACCGAGGGGCATTCTACTTCTGAGCTACACTCCCAGCTCTATTTTTAATTTTTTAGTTTGAAACAGGATCTCACTAAGTTGCTAAGGGCCTCTCTAAGTTACTGAGGCTGTCTTCAAACCTGTGATCCTCCTGTCTCAGCCTCCCAAGTAATGGGATTACAGGCATGCACCATCAAACCTGGCACGTGAGTGACTTTTGATACTCATGCTGCATTTGGATCCCCCACCAGGCTGAGCTTCATGGAACCAGGAACTCTGTCTTCCTCATCTTTATGTCCCCCGGGCCTGTCCCAGAACATGATATGCTGGATCCACTTTGTAAATCTGCCTTCTCAGCAATTTTAGGCTTATGAGTCAGCCATCCTTGGGTGGAAAAAGAAAATCAGCAAAGAGTTATCAGGGCATGGCATTTTGATTTAATTCCACACATTTATTAAGCATCTGCTATTAAGCTGAGCACCAGTGCCGGTTAGTCAGAGTGGAATAAGACCTGGTCCCCAGTCTCAGAGCTCACAGTCTGGCAAAGTGAAGACCATATGGAGAGGTAGCTAAAAAGCAGTGCCGTGGATGCTCTGGAGGAACAGGGGAAGAAGGGCTCTATCCCTCTACAGCTGGAGCTACTGGTGTCAGAGAAAACTTTGCAGAGGAAGACTCTTTTCAGAGAACATCCCTTTCCACTTGAAAATGGCTGATTCACAAAACTAGAACCGCCAAACAGGCAGATTCATAGAGCAGCTGCTATGTACCAGATCCTGGGCCAGGCCCCAGGTCTACAAAGATGAGGACGATTTCAGCAGAGAATAGGCCCAGGACTGGCTTGGCACACCAGCCCTGCCTTCTCTGCAGAGTCCTAACCTACACTTCTCCCACCTTCAGTCCCACTTCGGCCCCAGTCTCCCTTAGTGGGTTTAAGGTCAGAGCTACCCATCTTCCTTGTGAACCAGCAGCTTCATGATTTCTTAGATTAGGTTGTTTAAAATATGATTCCAAGAGAAAATTATATTATTCAGCATTAGGCAACACCCATGTTACTAGGACTCTGCCAAGCCACTTCCTTTGAGAGCCTTAAGTGGTGGGAAACAAACTGGCCGAGAGCCAGGGTTCAGCCCAGCACCGAGTGACATAGGAGTCGTGTAGATGTCCTTCCACCCTAAGGAAATGCACACACAGGACCCTAACTCTAAAATACTGCAGCCTCTTGAAGAATCTTCTGTGTCTGCAGAATAAGCACCAGCCAGATCCCAAAATGATTAGAGTCTTGCTGTAGTTGGACCAAGAGACAAGCTAAAAGACAGTAACTCTCCTCTTCCCACCTATTCCCCACCTCCTTGGTGATGGTGAGACTTTTCCTACCTGGGGCCTTAAGTTTCCATTCAAAGCAGGTAATGGAGTGGGTCTTTCCATGAATCTCCCATCACACACTTTCCCCTTAATCAGACGTTTTTTCTGACAGCACCTTATATATTGAGAACTCAGAGCCCACGACCACCAAGTAAGTATCCATTTCTGTTTTGCCCAGGTGGGGGTGGGAGGGGATCAGACACATGGAAAGAGCAAGAGAAGGAAAAACTGGAGAGAAGGTGGCCTGTGTACCTCTCCTTCCAGAAGTCCCTGGGTACCAACATCTGCCCGCCTCTCAGTGTCCTAGCTGCCTTAGAGCCAGGGCTCCCTGATCACCTGCCCTTTCTGTTTGTGATTGAAGGCAAAGGAAGCGTCCAGAATCTGGGAGCATCCGGAAAACATTTCGGAGTGACAGCCATGGGCTGAGCAGTTCCCTGACTGACTCTTCCCCGGGGGTGGGGGCTAGCTGCCGGCCGTCCTCCCAGCCCATCATGAGCCAGAGTCTCCCCAAGGAAGGGCCAGATAAGTGCTCCATCAGCGGGCATGGGAGCCTCAACTCTATCAGTCGCCATTCGTCCCTAAAGAATCGTCTGGACAGTCCACAGATCCGGAAGACTGCCACTGCAGGAAGGTCCAAAAGCTTCAATAACCATCGGCCCATGGACCCTGAGGTCATCGCACAGGTAACTGAGGACCCCTGGACAAGCAGTTTGCACAAGTCCATGCCTGTTGCTACCACTCAGAGCAGTCCATGCTAATTATGACAGGACTTGAAACAGAACCATGCATCCTGTACTGAGTTCAGGGATTCTTGGCCATGTGGACCTGATAAGACAGCTTACCCAGGCAGGTCTGCCTATCCTTCTCTTCTCAGCAAGACCCTGAGGACAGTGTAAAAGAATTCTGGCTTCTTGCACATAAGCCATTTGCAAGGCTACTAATTTTTCAAGCCAGTAGGTAGAGCTGTTTTGTTTTGTTTTGTGCATGCGGTGTTGGGTATTGAACTCAGAGGCATTCTACCTCTCAGGTATACCCCTAGCCCTACTTTATTTTTTTATTTTTGAAACAGAGTCTTGCTAAGTTGCTGAGGCTGGCTTCAAAGCTGTGACCCTCCTGTCTCAGCCTCCCAAGTACCGAGATTACAGATAAGTGCCACCACACCTTGCTGAATATTTTGATAGAGGCCATTCAGTCCATGTTTTGAGCCTTAAGACCCTGGTCAACATTCATGAAGTTGCCCAAGGGTTGAAGCTCAAACATAATTCTGACCCCATATGTATATCTCTCTGCCCATCCCCATCATTCCATTTCCTAAAGCTGGTCTCTGATACCTAGTAGATCAATCCAAAGACCCAAAAATACTCCAGCCACAGAGCTCAGGTACTAGCTAGGTTCCCAGCCCCAGGTTCCAGATACAGAGGCCAGGAGCTCCCTGATTACAGTTCTCTTTAACATCTGCATCTCACTGATGACTGTCTGTTTTCCATGAAATATCAGAGATCCAGCCCCACCTCTAAAAATTCGACTACCGGGGCCACTGCAGGCAGTTCTCTCAGACGTCTCTCCCAACTATATAATTTTCATTAGACCAGGTAGGAACTAAAGGCTCATTACGGTCCTCTCTTATGTCAACCGGGCTGAGATCCTCTTCACCCCATCTTCCAGGGGCAGTAGAGGCTGGGCATGGTCTCTACTGGCTTCATTGGTGCTCTACTTAAGGAGGTGTCCCTGGAAAGCCCCAAATGTCTTGCTTTGCTAGCCTTCTATCCTGTACCTCTATTTAAGCTTCTACTGGCAACCTGCCTTGCACCATGGGAATCCTCCCTGCTCCTTCCTTGGCCAGGCATTATTAGGAATGTCAGAAAAGGTACACAGGTGAAACAGACTCTTAACTGCAGAATGCAAGAGGGGAGATTGAGTTCTTTCTAAGCATTTTAAGGTTCGAGAGGACTGGGGAATGTAGCTCAGTGGTAGAGCACTTGCCTAGCATGTGCAAGGTCCTAGGTTTGATCTCCAGTGTCACATACAAACATAAAACGAAAGGTTTGAGAATGTCATAGAGATGAGTGAAAGTGAATCACTCTCAAAAGAAAACACGAATCACTCTAGGACAAAGAAACCTTCCTGGGGGCCTATGCATAGAGCCTTTCAATGTGAACTTAATCAGAAGGAGGAGCTCCGTGGTGGTTTGAGGATGCTTGTGAGGAGGGTGGCGGGGAGCTAGGCTCTCCCTGGAAGGCAGCTGGCTTGCATACAAAAGTTCTCTTTGGTTCTCAGCCCGGGGCTAGGGCTGCTGTTTCCTAAGATCCTGAGTGTACTAAAGATCTGAATTTGCAGGTGATTCACCTATGTGGGCTTTGGCTCCCCCTCCTGGCCACTATTTGGTTTCCTTTCTTGGTGATGGGTAGAAGGAAGCTGTTTCAAATTGGACTCGCCCATGAACGGGGGAAGGGGTGTGCTGATCACCCAGGGGCATTCTATTTTTTTTTTTTTTTTTTTGAAACAGGGTCTCACTAAGTCACAGAGGGCCTTGCTAAGTTCCTGAGGCTGACTGCAAACCTGTGATCCTACTGTCTCAGCCTTCCAAGTACTGGAATTACAAGTGTGCACTACCATACTGGGCTAGAGGACTGGGCTCTTGAACTTTCCTCAATCCCTGAGAAGGAAAGACTAACCGTCTTAACCTTTGGCCTTAAGTCCAAGAAAATAAAGATCATACTTCATCTCTACCACTATTTAAAATGTTGTTTGTTAAGCACACTTTCAAACATATGTGAAAGTAGAGAGAATTGGATAATAAATTTCCACGTACTCATGACCCAATTCCTGGCCACTTTTAATTCATCTACCTTCCCCTCCCCACTGGATTATATGTATTTCATCAGTAAATATTTCAGTACCTATCCCCAAAACCCCAGCTCAGCTACTTTTTTCTATAAAGGAAAAAAATCCTTCATGATAATGAAAATCCCTCTGTCCCTTTTCCCCACATTCTGAGCATTTGTATGTTCAAGGACTTTGGCCAAGTAAAATAATCTGGAAGTTTTATAGTCAGTTTCTTTGTGACTCGGCCTGTCTTGTTGAAATAGGGTCCTTGGGGACTTTTCCCTTCATTTGTCCCACCTCCTCCTTTTCCTGTTTTGCAGGATATTGAGGCGACAATGAACTCTGCCCTAAACGACCTACGGGAGCTGGAACGGCAGAGCAACGTTAAGCACACCCCCGATGTGGTTCTGGACACCTTGGAGCCCCTCAAAACCTCTCCAGTGGTGGCCCCCACATCAGAGCCCTCCAGCCCCCTGCACACTCAGCTCCTCAAGGACCCCGAGCCCGCCTTCCAGCGCAGCGCCAGTACCGCTGGGGACATCGCCTGCGCCTTCCGGCCTGTCAAGTCTGTCAAGATGGCTGCCCCGGTCAAACCACCAGCCACACGACCCAAGCCCACTGTCTTCCCCAAAACAAATGCCACTAGCCCTGGTGTCAACTCATCAGCTTCCCCACAGTCCACTGACAAGTCTTGTACTGTCTGAAGGGTATAATTTAATTGTCCTAGACAAGGGGACTGTAGGGACTGACTGTTATTAAAATCTTCCTATTTAACTAGCTTGGGGATTTCAGTTGAAAATTAGATTCTAAGTTGTTCTTGCAGGAATTATCCTTCTCATCACCCGAAACCTTGAGAATGAAGCCCTGGTTCCCGCCTTTCCCTTTCCTTCCCGCTGTCCTCCGCTTTTCCCAGTCGTGGTAATCCAGCCAGCTACAGTATGTTCTGTTCTTAGGTTAGCCAGAGACAGAGATTTCTCATTATCAGGTCACTGTGAAGTCTGGCGAGGCAAGTCATGAGGACCTGAACTCCAGTCTCAGTCCCCTGGGACCACAGGGGATGCCTTGACCAGATGGTTGGCTACGGCCAGCTTTCAGTGGCATCTTGTTTTGGGTACTGATTATAGAGAATCGTGTATAGGCCATTCTTTGTTTTACACACGCACACGCACATGCACGCACGCAGATTTTTTCTAGTCTCTGGCACGTGTAGCTTCTCCTGGTCAGTCTCTTTGTAAGTTATTGTGGCAGTTCACACAGGAGCCACCAGGGGTCTCTGTTTCCATTACAAACTTTGTTCGTCTCGGCCAGAGAACCTAGCCTTTGAAATCGCTCCATCATATGAAATTTAGCAGGATGGGACAATCCTGTACTCTGTGTGTTGGGGTGGGGGCTTTCTCTTTGTCTTCTTCCTATTGCTGTGAGTGGGTCACTGGTGTTTGCTTTTGCTTTCCTTCATCCTGTAGAGATACAAGTCAATCTTATTAAGGAGCTTTTAAAGTTTTTCTGAATGTATAGACATTTCTCGGGTCCCTATCTTCGTCTCTGACGGACCTTTTCCATTTAAGACATTTTCCTATATAAAACAGTTTTATAGCTGGTTCCTTTTAGAGTAAAGAGTCTTTAAGAAAGTCCTATTGTGCTTATGACAGGTTTGAAAAAGGTAAGAAATGGGTCCTTCTCTCCATTTGGGGGGCACTTAAAACGTACCATTCATTATTCTATTAAGAGATTAAATTCAGCTTTGCTAATCCAAAAATTGTCCCCAAATGAAAATTTACTTTAAATTTACCCCTTGGTTTGATTATTTTATAAGATCTCTGTCCTGGGACCAACAGGGACATGGTGAGCCTTAGTTAGATAAAGAGAGATGCTGTCCCTTAAAACTAGTTTTCATTTATTTAAACAAGGACAAGGAAGAGAACTTTGACTTCACAGGCTCTAAAGTCTTCCTAAAGCCAGAATCTAAAAGAAATTAAAAAAAAAAAAAAACTAGATGCTGCAATTTGGCCTTCCTTTGGTCATTTTCCTGGTTTCCCTCCAAAATGCAAAAATAATTCTCTTGTATGCTCTAATCTAGTCTCCAAACCTGGTACCCAAGGTCCCAGCTCCGTTAGCATCGTGCTGCCCCAGGAGTACCAGGCCTGGAGACACCCACATCCCAGGCTCATGGGTCTCAGACGGTTACTTAAAGCTGAAACGTATTCCTCTTCTCTGTGTTTTCTGGCTTAAAAACTATGCTTTTAGCCTATTCTTTTCTGTAGTTCAAGAGAGATAGTGGGTTGCCATACAAGTAGGAAAATCTGAATGTTCTTATCTTTGACTTGGAAGAGATACTTTTTGAACCAACATGAGAAATTGGTGGTTGGATCTATGGAAAGTGGCAGGTGTTTCTCACTCCGTGTGAAGGGAGAGAGGAGCCTGGGGGAATCACTAGTGAGAAATAACCTGGACACCAGGAAAGCCACTACAAGAACTCACAGTTTTGGAGAAACTAAGAGCCCCTTCAGTAAAGTGAGTCAGGCTGTAAGAGGCAACCCACAGTCCTTTGGATTCTTGGTCTTTGTTGCTGTCTAGAGACCTATTCTTGTCGTGACCAGGGCTTGTACAGCCAAGAAGGGGCTTTAGACCCAAGGATCTGTTTCCTTGCTGAAAATGAAACCTCCCCCTTCAGTTTACATTCCTTTTAATTCAAGTGATCAAAACCGGTTCCCATACCTGCTCATTCTCCCTCTCTCCAGTACACTCCCTTCTAAGAAAGTAAAAGCAAAGCTTTCTTAATAACAACACTTCGGGCCTGTTCTGTTGCTCTTGCCTTATTTCTCTTTCAACCCTGTACATGACTTGTGTTTGCCATCCCCTTGGTCAGTGTCCATCTGCTGATTCACATCATGAACTGAACAGTGTGTATGGTCACCCACTAAACCCAACTCTGGGAGCCTAGCCGTCTTCCCCATCTCTGGTGCTCCTGACACCTGCGAGATGGTCCTGTCGAGAGGACTAGGAACCAATAGGAGCAGAGTCCTTCTCGACAGAGCTCACTGCAGTCAACTGGAATTGAGGTTGCACACTGTGATTTTACACCAAGAAGCCAACAGGAGCTGGTCACCCAGGGCCTAGGGAGACCAGTCTTCCTCAGATATGCTTGCCGAAACCAGCGTGATGCTTCAAAGAGCCCCGCTCTGCCCTTTGTGGCACGGATCCTTTTACTGGTATGGACTGTGAAGGGTCAATCTTTGGGGAAGAGGGAGACAGGGTTACCAGCATCCCAATTTGGAATACAGAGGAGTTTGCAGCCAGCAGCCTGTAAACTGGAAACACTGGTCTCCACCAACCTCCTCAGGGTGCCCTGGTTTCTCCCCAAGGAGATGAGGAGCAGAGATGCCAGCACCGGGATTCACGACCACTGGAAGGGCTGGTGTCCACAGACTTCGCATTCAGAAGAGAAATTAGATCTTCCAGGGAATCGAAATGTTGTGGCGTCTGACTTGTATGTCACGTTTGTGTAAAATGGTATATTCTTTAAAATAGTGTTGATAACTGGAATATTGTATGTATGCTTGGAGATGCTTTGTGTGAACCTAAGACAGTCACTCAACAGATGTTGGATTGGGGAAAATCCAAAGCACAACTTCAAAATAAAAATACATTTTTAGGTTTCGATGCTGCCGTCCGTATCCCTTCCCCATTCTCTGAAATCTCCCAGAGACAGGAGCACAGCTGCTTGGAAGGGATTTGATTGGTCTCTGCTGACAGAGCACTGCCTGGCAACAGAGGGGGAAGGAGGTGACCTTAGAGCCAGCCACCGTCCCCCTCCCCCACCAAGGCATAGCAGAGATGCATTTAAAGAAGGTGGATTTTTCACCCAGCGTTTTCATTTCGCCCGTATGTGGAACCTAAGAGGTTGTACAGAGAACCTTCCAGCACACCATTCGGCAGTGGGTTACCATGAGAACCACGTCTTTCACAGAATACACCTCCCTACCCCTTCCACCCCCCATTTTCAGTGAAGACTGTTCTCGCTTCTATCTTTAGTCAGATTCCCCACTTAGAGGAGTGAGGCCTAGAATCTGGTTGGAAACTTTGCCAGCTACATCTCGGGGTGACCAGACTTTTTTTTTCCACAACCAGAAGAGCCCTGAGTCATTCTGCTCTTGGCCACCCCTGCATCTGGGAGAAGGGCAACCAGCACACCTGGGCTATTGATGGGGCTGCTTTTTCTCCTTTAGATTTTCATTGTAACAGTAATTTCAAGGGTGAAGTTATTCAAAGATAACAACTTACTGCTTCTCAGCCCTGCGGTTTTGCTCTGCAATGATATCAGTACTACCACAGGCCCAAACCAATGGGGCCAAGGGATTGTGGACTGAAATCTAAAACTGGCCCCCTGGATACGGCTGAGGATGTGGCTCAGTGGGGGAGTGCTCGCTTAGTGTGTGTGAGGCCCTGGGCTCCATCCCCAGTCTCACTTGGTGATTATGTGTGAGCTGCCCAGACATAGCCCTTCCTGTTTTGGCCCCAGTTCCCACTCTGTCTGGGAGTATTTGACTTCTTAACATCTGTGAGTTGCTTTCCTTCCCCGGGTGGAAACAAGTGCATATATGTTTTTTATCAACAGATTCTAACTAATAAAAAAAAAGAAACAATTCTAGAGCCCCCAGGGCCCATTTA